>KZ807254.1:217525-239139 GCA_000696205.2 Oncopeltus fasciatus
CTAGCCCCCCCCCCCCCTATTTATTCGGTCAATTGAATCCCACAATATCCCCTCAAAATATATCCTTTTCTCATCCAATAGACAAGCACATAACAACAAACTGAAGTCCCTTGATTTTTTCGTAATTTAAAAGCATAGAAGCATAGGAAAGTCAACATTAGCGGAACATTTTATAAACACCACTCTATCAGATACAGTTTGGGAACACCACCATCCCTAGCTAGGGAGTATAATTAATACGACAGAAAAATAGGTGCCATAGAAAAAATAAAAAATCAAATAATGTTAATAGGGATGAAGGTTACACCCTAAGTCAAAATTGGAAACCAACATCATCAGTCAGAAAAATCAATACCAGTGATAACAGCAGCCAGACCCTGTGGAAATGAACTGATAAGAGCCAATCAATGGGAAGGCAGACTTAGATCAAGGTTCGGTCCTAGGCAGGTATGGATGTGGACCTGTAGTCACTCTCACTTCATTTTAGCCCTGAAAAAGCCATCACATGATATGGGAAAGCTGGGCAAAAATTATTTTAGGGTTCTGTGACCTATATATGGAAAAGTAAACAAATAACCATGATAAGAAAATTAAATAATCTTAATATAATTGAATGATGATCAAAATTTTGAAATGGTCTCTGAGCTGAAAATGTAAATTAAGGTTCATATATGGTGAATATATGATTAGGATGCGAAGATGAATGCTGAATAGTTGCCGAGAACATTTAAGTTACTTTGTTGAGAGGGTTCAATTTTGAATAGAGCTCTTATGGTGCTAATAAGTTAGTCCCCACCAAATAAGATTGCGGTGACAAACTAATATGGTACTAATATGCCCCCTCCGGGGAGGGGGCCCCCATTCATCTTCTTTAACTTCATCTTTGTCCAGCGAGCCTGTGAAGTTCTACTTGTTAATATTGATTATGATTTGGATGAAATGAAACTGGTTGGAAGGCCATTGGCAAGGACCCAGACCCAGGACATCATGGCTGGTTGGAGTTTGACTGTAGTTCTGTAGAGTGTCAGTAGATGGCAGCAAACATGCCAAGGAGGCAGGTAGAGGTCTTCCCATAACAATCCCCAGCATAAATTAGCTCCTACCAATTTAAGAGGTAAATCATAGAATTGAAAGATCTAGAATGTCAAAGATAAAATTGAATAAGATTGAAGGCTAAGTTTAGAATGACAAAGACGAAATTAATAAAATAAATAATAAAGTACAAGAGAGAAATATGAGAATGAAAAATGCAATGAACAAATCAGGAAAGAAAACATATAAAACATACATAAATGTACTAGCTTCATACACAAGATTGATTCATTAGAAAAGTGAATGAGGTGAAAATAATGTTTTTTCAGTGAAATATTTTGAAGAATGATGTGGTTGTATGGAAATAAAGATAGATAATATTTACTTGTGTAAGAACAAATAAATAAATTATTGGCGATAGATAGAGATAGGATAAGAGGAATTGAGAAAGAAAATAAGAACATAAGAGGAGAATAAGAAGAGAAATAAGAGATCGGAGAAAGAGAAAATTATAAGATGAATGGAATTAAGAGATGAACAATGTAATGATGTGATCTAGCTTCAGCTAAAGAAAATTAAATGAGTGTCAATAAATGGACTCAAATGAGTTGAATTTCATGAAGTTGAATGGATTCAGTTGCGTGGAGCTGAAAAAAATTGAGCTGCTTGGAGCTGTGAAAATTGAGCTGCCAAAGTTGAGCAGCTTGGAGTTGTGAAGTTTGAGCAGCTTGGAGCTCTAAAGTTGAGGTGCGTGAAACTGGGAAAATTGAGTTTAATGCAAACTCATTGCTGGGGAAAAATGAGAAAAAAATAAAAATAAATCCTGCAGTGAGTGTAAACGATGGTACAAGCACACCTCAGAACAATTTAAAAAAAATCCTTTTTGGTGGAGGTTGGCACAGTGCATTGCAATTCGAGAAACATTGGAAATAAAATGAAAAAACAAAGCAAGAATTGCAGCTGAGAAGAGGGGATAGGTGCACGAAGACGAGAGCCACAAGAAGCGGAAATGGAGGGCCATTATACAAAAAGTGGCTGTGAACAGAAGCATCACTCAATTTTGTATCAAAGAAAATTAGTAGCGTGAAAAGCACTATTAAGCCTAATTTGAAATCAAAATGATAATTAAGTATTCGTGATACATGAGGTAAAACTGTGCTTAATAAAATTTAATATGTTCCTGATCTCAAGATAAATGAAAATTTGTAAAATACATTTAAAATTAGGTTTATCCCAGTATCCTTGTGCGAATGAAAGAATACATCTTGAAGATTTTTAAGAAGAGAATAAGATGAAAAAATTATAAAAGTGATAAGAAATAAATGCATTGAATTAAAGTTAAATAACCAAATTCATTTAAACATTAAGTTCGAATCAAGTAGAATCAAGTTAGCTGGAGAATGTATTAGAATTGTATTGAGTAAAAATGAAAAGAATCGAGTATTGAGTAAAAAGGCCGGGATCAGGCCGTCCAAGAGCGACACTCCCAGCTGATGATCGCTTCATTGCTCTCCAGGCCCTCAGAAATAGCTTTCAATCAAATGTAAGCGTGCGAACAGTAAAGAGGAGGCTTGCAGAGCTCGATATCCACTCCAGAGTCCCCGCATCCGGCCCTCTGCTCACCGCAGCGCACCGAACAGCTCGCCTCAACTTTTATCGAGAACATTCCGCCTGGACAGAAGATGATTGGGCCTCTGTTCTCTTTTCTGACGAGTCCAGGTTTAACCTGTACGATGCAGATGGCCGAGTTCGAGTGTGGAGAAGATTAGGCGAGCGATATGCACAGTGCAACATTAGGGGAAGAGTGCAGTTTGGAGGGGGCTCGGTGATGGTTTGGGGTGGAATTTGTTTAGAGGCTAAGACAATTAAGTTTGAATAATTGAACTGAACATGTTTAGTTCTGTGTACGAAGCTTCACAAAGTAAATATAGCTTAAATAGAGAAATGATATGCCTCAATTATTTAGAAGTTTTAAATGGTGAACCTTGATATTCATTTAGGTAAACAAAAAATACTGAGATTCAGCAATTATTCCTGATTTCTAAGATTGCAGTTGAAAATTGTCTAAATAATTTCAAAGGGAGAATTAGAAACATAAATTCATTTGAATGTGCATTAATAGCTAAAGTAGAATGAGATATTAGCAGAAATTCACTGAAACAAGAATTAGGAAAAAGTAAGATTTAAATTTACATTAAATAAGTTCTTAGTTAGGCTTAGAATTTATACAATGCACTGCGCGAAAATTTGATTGATGATTACATAGAAATAGTATACTGACAAATACAACTATAAACAGTTTAATTTATTGATAATATAAATAGGGAGAGAGGGCAAGACATTTTGAATCTGAAAGCAACCAACATAACAAACTAGTCAAAACCTAAAGAGGGATAAAATGAATTTGCAATTCAAGAGAACTTTTAATATCATAAACAATTACAATTGAGAAAGTATAAAAATTTTAACAACGGGAATGCAATTTAAATGGTAGGAATGATTTAATTTAAGATCAGGTAGGAAATAGAGATCAAAAGGTAAATGATCAAACTTTATATATATATAAAGTCTAAAATAAAAATAATCATGAATCAATGAAATAAAAATATATGGTGAAATAATTATTGAAATGTTATGTAATGTCTGGCCCAGAGGATCAAATGTCGAGGCTGGTTCTATGAACTGGGTAACAATGTATTTAAGGTTCTGTGGACTGTACATAGAAAAGTAAACAAATAAATATCAATAAGAAAATGATATAATCTTAATATAATTAAATCAATTATCATAATTTTGAAATGGTTTAAGAGTCGAAAATGTACATTGATGTTAGTTAAATTTGACTTCACAAGTTGAATTGATAGGGTGAATATTTTATTAGGAATTGGAGATTAATGCAAAATAGTTGTCAATAAAATTTTGATAACCTTGATGAATGGGTAATGACAGAGATCATAAGTTTGAGGGAGGAGGGGTAACATCAATCTTCTATAACTCAATCTTCGCCTAGCAAGCCTGTGAGATTCTAATAGTCCATATTGATTATGATTTGGGTGAAATGAAACTGGTTGTAAGGCCTATGGTGAGGTCCAGGACATCATGGCTGGTCAGAGTTGATAGTACAGAGCCTGATCTCTGACGTGCCGGTATATGGCTTCCCATAACAGTAAAGGTTAAGATCTATTTTTAGATTTCGTATGTTGAATAAGAGAAATTATCCTATAGCAATACAATGAACACTTGCATTTCAGATGAGTATTACCAGGTATGCAAGTTTAAAATGTCGTTTTAATTCCAATAGAATGCGCTCTTAGCCTATTGAAGGATTTGCTTATCTCTAAACGCTATTTTGTTTGTTAGTCATTTGTTTACAAAAGTCAGTTGTTTTTAAGTCGTTTACGTGGACGTATCATACCTTTCTTTGGTGTTAAAAATGTCTAATTTTAAGCCAAATAAAGAGCATTTGCGGCATGTCATGATTTTCTTATTTAATCAAAAGAAAAAGGCATCTGAATGTCATCGAATTTTTGTTGAGACTTATGGCGATCTTGCTCCNAATATGCACTCGAACCCAGATCATCTGCTCGGCGGGCTAGCATGTTACCACCTACACCACCGACCGATAAACCTTCGAGAATGTCGAATACATCGTCTTATGCACGAAGGAGCTAACATTTTCAGCTATTTATTAGCCTCTCGTTTTTTGCTCTTTATTTATAAATACTGTATTTGTTGTGGTATTTCATCACACATTAATTTTATACAACAAATGCAAGGTAGCAGAATAAACAAACCTTACTATCTCAGCCTAGACTCGGAGTAGAGTGCGGGGAATTTTTTGAATTATCTGGCTAACCTCGGTAGTGTAAATAGTAACAGCCCGGCAAGCAGGAGATCCGGGTTCGAGTCCCGGCTGAAGTAGTAAGATTTTTTATTCTAACTCCCTAATTACAATAATAAAAATAAAAAGTACAAATATAGTACTTTAAACTAACAACTAAAAAATACAAATAAAATAGTCACAGAACTATGACAATATTTACTCAAAACTAATACAATAACCACTAGTCATAATAAGAATATAAATAAAAAATAAACAAGATACAGTTTAGTAGTTTAAGATACCCAATTATAAAGAGAGGAGATGCTGAAATAGCTTGGATTTGAAGGATGTGAGCGAGGGGGAGCGACGAATATTTAGAGGGATCGAGTTCCAGAAACTGAAAGATCTGATGAGGAAGGAGCAACTAAATACAGCAGATTTGTAAAGAGGAACATAAAGCAGAATCTCGAGAACGGGTGGGATGGGAAAGTACGGAAGATTTGAAAATTGAAAGATCATAGTGGTAGGAAGGAGTATGGAAAAGTATGACTTCATAAAGGAGATAACCAAGGAAATATTGCCAACGGAAAGATGGGTACAACCATTTCATCTCAGAGTACAGTCCTGTAGCATGGGTGTTACTCGGAGAACCAAAGACAAACCTGATGAAGTAGGTCTTAAAAACCAAAAAGAAAAATAATTAGTAAATAAAAAAAAGCTATACTATTTTAGTATAACAACCAGAATTTTTGGTTCACAAAAATTGACAGAAGAGGAAAAAAAAATTTTTTTTGCTACAAACCAAATTAAATATTGGTAAGTTTTTTAGGACGATTTTGAATAGGCATCAGTTTTTAAAGAGGAATTCTGCTGAAGTAATGTGGTAATGTGTTATTTTACTTTTAAGTTACATCCTTTATAATTGACCAATGAATGTCTATGAATTCATCAATAATTAAGTCAGAAAGGAGTTTAGAAAAAATCTTCAATGAAAAGAGTAACAAGAATTTAGTCTTCAATTTCACTTGCAATGAAAACTAAATATTGAAATTAAAAATAAGTTCTAGTCAATTTTTTTTCAAACAAGACTTTTTTCTATTCCTAACTTCATTCTAGCCGAATCACAACTATTGAAGTACCCTTATATCATATACTGGTTTATTGGTATTTTATGCAATAAAAGACTTTCCATGTACTTGCTTAGAATACAGGACAATAAGTTGAAATTGAGACGATTTTCCAACTGGATGATCATAAGAATCCAGCAGGCAAAGTGCACTAAATTAGTTAATTAAAGGCAGACATATGTTAGGAATAGAGCTACACTTCCAAGTACCCACTGGTGGAGATAAAATGAGCTTCTGAATGAGGATCTACTGATATCAACCCCGTTCTTCAGGCTGAGTGGATAGTAAGCATAACAGATTGTCACTGAGTAAGACTCAATCCAAGTACTTTATTTTATTTTTATTAATTTAGTTTAAAGCTGTACAAAAAAAGAAAAAGAATCCAGTTTAAAAGATGGCTGAAATAATAAACTTCTTTTATGAGAGTGCCAATTAGACTGAGAGTAAAAAGTGGAAACCCAACAACCAGATCACTAAGCCTCTGAACATTAAGTCACTAATTTTGTATGACAATAGTGGATCTTATTTTATTTTATTTTATTTTTTTTTTTTTATGAGGCCTCTGATACAGTTTGTTGATGTGAGGGGATAACGATATCCCCATTCAATTTAGACCATTATTCTTCACAATTGATTCTATAAAGCTTTGATACTCCTAGATATATATTAGATATATATCTCATGCTAAAGAGACTCCCCAAAAATTGATACTCAGTGTGATTTTTTCTTTTTGTGTATTCAATAAACTCTTTCTTCTTCATATTCTTATTTATTACATACATCACAGTTGCAAGTGTTTTGTTTTCTTTATATATAAGAAAAAATTAAGTATCAAACAATTTTTTTTTTTAAAGCAATTTTGGGAACTCAAGATAAACCAAATCTTAAGTTCCAAAAATTAAAAGAAAAAATCTACTGTCAGTAGAATTATACCTACAAAAGCTAGCCCTTGAAACATTTAGCCTATATGGCTTGCCAGAATACTTTTAAACTTTATCCATATAACCAATGACACAGGCATGAAAGTACTGGTGTTGTCACTTCATTACACTCCTAAACATGCTTCAGAATAATAGTTCCTCATTTATTTTCCCTATTAAAAATAGTGCTTGGCCTCTCTCACAGTTAGTAAATATGAGGCAGCAGAAAATCGTGACTTTTATATTTTTAATATTTTTACTTTTGAACATGTATTTTAAAACTAGAAATATCAAATAAATCTATTCAAAGCATAACATTCTTACTTTTATTCAAAAGATATCTATGATAATCTAAATAAAATATAATTAATCTAATATTTATAACATCGCTTCCTTAAGTTTCATACCTCTCTTTTCTTCAATAGTCATTCTCAGTTGTGTCATGCAATAATCAGTTTTCTTCTGCAGCTGAGGAGATTTTCTTCAACTTTCTAACCCAGAGGTTTACAAGATATGTTTTCTTCCCCAAAACCCCCTTGATCACCGCTTTCTTTCAAGAAAAATACTTTCTTCTGCCTGAATTGCCAATGCTTTGTTTTCTCATGGAATGCTTTTAATGACTCAAGTATTTTCCTTGGCCAGCCTCCTATTTATTATTTATTGATGTATTTAACAACACAAGTCAACCTTAGCAGATGTTACTGGCAGTCATGTGCAATAATTTTCTTAGAGTAGCAATTAAAGTTTGATCATCCTGGCCTGTTGAATTAAATGCTGGTCATTACCCACTAACTACTAAGTAAGTATTAAGAGAAGTGACTGTTTTTGCAAACAGCTGGTTGTAGTGATGGGGATTCTCACAGAGATCCAAAGAGAGTCATAAGCGGTAGATGATCTGTCTAGAGAATGAATTCACAGCATTAAAAAGTTTTCTAAATGTTTTTACAGTATAAATAATGGCCAAAGCTTTTCCCTCTATCTGAGAATAGTGTTGCTTGGCCAGTTAGGGTTTTGGGTGCGTAAAAAATGGGTTACTATATGTAATCTGGAAAACAGTGTAAAAGACAGCAGCCAATTTTAAGAATTTCTAAGAAGAAGGGAATGATGACACAATTTAAGATCATATTGAACAAGGAGTAGAGCAGACATTATAATTTTTTTAAACCTGAAAATGCTTCCTCACAATCCCACACTCCTAAAAAATTAAATTTTAGGCTATTTACAAGTGCCTTTAGTGCTAGTACAACCCCTATCCAAATAATTAATTAGATAGATCTGAGTATGGTTTTCTAATTCGCAATTTTTTTTTCGAAATTATCTTCTTCTTCTGTACTTTACTTTTAGGACTGCTTAGTCCTAGACATGAACGTAGGGGATAAGGAGGATATTGGTTAGATAGCTACACTCACCTCTTAGCAAAGTCAATTAATACCTAAAGAAAGAAAAGAAGAAATATAAACTTTATTCTGGGACTTAAGTCCCCTTTAATAACAAAGAGGACACAGCTGACAGTATATAAATAATTACAATAATAAAAATAAAAAGTACAAATATAGTACTTTAAACTAACAACTAAAAAATACAAATAAAATAGTCACAGAACTATGACAATATTTACTCAAAACTAATACAATAACCACTAGTCATAATAAGAATATAAATAAAAAATAAACAAGATACAGTTTAGTAGTTTAAGATACCCAATTATAAAGAGAGGAGATGCTGAAATAGCTTGGATTTGAAGGATGTGAGCGAGGGGGAGCGACGAATATTTAGAGGGATCGAGTTCCAGAAACTGAAAGATCTGATGAGGAAGGAGCAACTAAATACAGCAGATTTGTAAAGAGGAACATAAAGCAGAATCTCGAGAACGGGTGGGATGGGAAAGTACGGAAGATTTGAAAATTGAAAGATCATAGTGGTAGGAAGGAGTATGGAAAAGTATGACTTCATAAAGGAGATAACCAAGGAAATATTGCCAACGGAAAGATGGGTACAACCATTTCATCTCAGAGTACAGTCCTGTAGCATGGGTGTTACTCGGAGAACCAAAGACAAACCTGATGAAGTAGGTCTTAAAAACCAAAAAGAAAAATAATTAGTAAATAAAAAAAAGCTATACTATTTTAGTATAACAACCAGAATTTTTGGTTCACAAAAATTGACAGAAGAGGAAAAAAAAATTTTTTTTGCTACAAACCAAATTAAATATTGGTAAGTTTTTTAGGACGATTTTGAATAGGCATCAGTTTTTAAAGAGGAATTCTGCTGAAGTAATGTGGTAATGTGTTATTTTACTTTTAAGTTACATCCTTTATAATTGACCAATGAATGTCTATGAATTCATCAATAATTAAGTCAGAAAGGAGTTTAGAAAAAATCTTCAATGAAAAGAGTAACAAGAATTTAGTCTTCAATTTCACTTGCAATGAAAACTAAATATTGAAATTAAAAATAAGTTCTAGTCAATTTTTTTTCAAACAAGACTTTTTTCTATTCCTAACTTCATTCTAGCCGAATCACAACTATTGAAGTACCCTTATATCATATACTGGTTTATTGGTATTTTATGCAATAAAAGACTTTCCATGTACTTGCTTAGAATACAGGACAATAAGTTGAAATTGAGACGATTTTCCAACTGGATGATCATAAGAATCCAGCAGGCAAAGTGCACTAAATTAGTTAATTAAAGGCAGACATATGTTAGGAATAGAGCTACACTTCCAAGTACCCACTGGTGGAGATAAAATGAGCTTCTGAATGAGGATCTACTGATATCAACCCCGTTCTTCAGGCTGAGTGGATAGTAAGCATAACAGATTGTCACTGAGTAAGACTCAATCCAAGTACTTTATTTTATTTTTATTAATTTAGTTTAAAGCTGTACAAAAAAAGAAAAAGAATCCAGTTTAAAAGATGGCTGAAATAATAAACTTCTTTTATGAGAGTGCCAATTAGACTGAGAGTAAAAAGTGGAAACCCAACAACCAGATCACTAAGCCTCTGAACATTAAGTCACTAATTTTGTATGACAATAGTGGATCAACCATGACTGCTACCAACATGTCTCTGAACCAGTTACTTTATTTTCGTTTTATATTTAAAGAAAACAGCATACAAATCAAATATTGTTCAACATTTTTACTGTTTTTGTACTGCATTTACTTTACATCAAAAGTTTCTGATTATTTCAATGAATAGTTGAAAACCATTATAATTAATTATGTTATAAAAACAAAACCCTTTTTATTAGAGGTGGCTAATACATTAGAGTTCATTGGGAAAAAATATATATATTATATAANAATTATTTATAAAATAAATAAATTTATAAAAATATACCAAAAAATGAAGCTTAATGAACATTGTGGAACTACATTACTTAAAAGAAGATGTATTTCTTTTGGGGTTTGGTCAAGGTATTCTGTTGGGCTATCATGCAGGCGAGACCACCTGACTCTGAGTTGAGTCATGAACATTTGATCCAGGAAGCAACACATCCCCTCTCAACTTCATGATAGCCCTGAAGATAGCTTAAAATGTAAGTCAAAAAGTTGGCAGATAATAAAAAACTCCTTTTTTTTAATTGTATATTTTTTAGATGAATCTTGACCGAACCCCAACAAAAATTCTCCACTAATTATCTCTACAGTCAAAATAACTTCATTTGAAATTTATATTACTTAAACATTTGGTGTAACTTCCATTCACCATATAGGGCTTCAAAATATAGATATGTCCGTGAGTGCTTCATATACGAATTATTTAGAATTAAATAAATTAACTTACTCTCATATTCAGCTTTTCCAGCATCTGCTTCACAAGTAAAAAATGTCTGGTGATCTTGAGCTGATAAGTTCATGTCGTAATATGTTAAGGGCTCTTTTTTTGATGCCCAGAAGAACCTTTGATATTCTGAACCACGAAAAAGGTTTAAAGGATTCCTCCAAACCTTGCATTCTAAGAAAAAGAGCAAATAAATATATTAAAACAAAAATTACTAATAGTAAAATTACTAAATACTTATCAGAGTAATATTCTAATTAATATAATAGTCTAAATAATGATTTTAGTTGTGGTATTTAATCCCACGTTAAATTTTATACAAGAAATGCAAGGGAGTTAGAATAAAAAATCTTACTATCTCAGCCGGGACTCAAACCCTGGTCTCTTGCTTTCAGGGCAAGTATGCTGGCCACTACACCACTGAGGCAAGCTAGATAATCTCTCCAACTCCTAGCACTTTAAATCATCTTATGTTCGAACCCAGGTTCGAGTCCCAGCTGAAGTCATAAGATTTCTTATTCTCTCTTGCATTTCTTGTATAAAATTTAACATGGGATTAAATACCACAACTAAAATCATTATTTAAAAAAGAAATACAGGAAAAAATGAGAGTCTAACAAATAGCCGACAATGTTTGCTCCTTTGAGCACAAGACAATATATTCGTCTTACTTGGGGGTTTAGACTCGGAGAAAAGTGCGGGGAGTTGGACAGATTATCTAGCTTGCCTTGGTGGTAAAGTGGCCAGCATACTTGCCCAGAAAGCAGGAGACCTGGGTTCGAGTCCCGGCTGAAGTAGTAAGATTTTTTATTCTAACTCCCTTGCATTTCTTGTATAATAGTCTAAAGTTGTTTAAACAATTAATGCGAAGGAATAGAATAAAAAATCAATCTGTCCCAGCCAGGACTCGAACCTGGATCTCCTGCTTTACGGGCCAGTATGCCTCGAGGCAAAATTTATGTGGGATAATACACCACAACTAAATTAATATTTCTAAAGTTTTTTGTTTTTATTATTGAAATATAAAACATAATATCAGCAATGTTTGATTAAATCAGTATTAAACCATGAAAACTTGTGTGTTTTCTATTGTGTTTCTCTTATTAATTTAAGGAATATTTATATTTGGTACTAATGAAAATTTTGAACTGAGTAAACTAATAATAAAACTTATTAAATAATTTATAAAGATTTTCCTAAATACTATTCTTTCAGATAAATTAAACTAACTAAGTGGAGAATGCATAATTCAATAAAGAATTTTTTATTGAGAAATATCATTTTTCTACTAGCTTTTAAAAGCAATATACCAAATTCTATTAAGAAAAACAACTAATTGAGGCTTCCAGACAATTAATTAAAATTTAAGGTTAAGGTACACCCCCTCCCCTAACAATTGCTTAATTTTGTTATGCAACTCCTTAAACATTTCTTTATCAATATGAAAATCTGTGTTGAGCTGTATAGTATTAAACTATATACTATGAGGCTTATGAATAGAAGAAATTTTTTATCAGATTTGACACGTCAAGTTAACTCCTATTCTTATTTTGCTCATCAATACATTCAGCTTCACATTTTGCATTTAATAGTGAAATTAAATTAAATGGCCAAATTGAATTAAGAAAAACAGAAAACAGGTCTGTAGAGAGTCGACACACACAAATTATACTGATCAAACATAGTGTCTAGAATTGGCTAAACATTATAAAAAATATATTATAAAAACTACAACAAGAAAAAGATGAACAGCTAAACTCTTTAAAATTTGTAATATATATATATATAATTCATGTATCATAAATCCCTTAGACACATAAGAATATTTCTCATGACCATTATGTTAATTATGCTGAATGTCAAATACTTTTCCAACCATTCCCAGTATCCCCCATTCCTCTCTGAGCCCAACTCCAACCAAACAACCCTCTCCTTATGGCATTTCTCCGGTGTAAGACGTCCTGGTAACTTCTTACAGCTCTTCCAGTAACTTCTCCTAGTTTGCCCATCTGTTGTATGTACTACTACGATTGTACCTCTGTAATAACTATTGTTAATAAGTATATCACTTTGTATTCATAATAACAGATGTAAAATAAAATTTATCTTTTTAAAAACTCAACCGAGCCGAAAAGATATATAATTGGCGCAGTCAGTAGGATATTCTTTAATATCGAAGAACCTGAAGAAAGAAACCTCTTCACCTTCCCTGAGATCTTCAGATTGTTGACACAGCATCGAGCATGTCATCAGGAGTCTTCACAACNTCTTAAAACAAAATGCCTGACGAGCGGGTATGGTTTAAATCCTTGAACAAGGGTTACCTTAATTGCCATTAATTGCTTAGTTAATTTAATTGCTTGACTCTTGCTAAGAGTCTCTGTTGCACACTAGGTGTAGCAATGGGAGTATTTTGTCCCTGTAGTTACTTGCCTTCGTCTAAGACAATTACTTGGTCTCCCGAAACCTACCACACACTCGTCAGACAGATGTTCCCCTAATAAATACACACACATCCCAAGCAAATATTTTTAAATACGCTATTTCTTTACATGGATGCCTCATCAAAGTGTTGGATATAATCATAAATTTTCTATCTTTAGAATTAGTAATTATATTTTATAATTTATCATCATAAATCTTCTATTCTTAGGATGAGTAAATATTTTATTATATTATATTTATTATTTTTCATCTCATAAAAAGTAATAGTGAAGTGATTTTCTGGAATTTCAATTAAATGTGTCAAGTGCAGAAGATAGTAATTAGAAATATATGAATTCCATAATCATGAGAGGAATATTCTTACATAATCAAAGCAACACTGCTAAAATAAATCTAAACCTAAAATAAACAGTTTTAGTAACCTTTAGTTGTTCGTTAAATGAGAGTGTTATTTTTTCTCCCTTTTTATTATAAAATCCCAATAGGTTTTGAGCCCAGAGAATGTTAGAAGTTTCTTTCTAGTACTAATTGAATGTGTTCATGAGTCAAGCATGTTACATAATTTACTTTGCCCTTTTTTTTTATTGAGTCGATTTTTTTTTGCTTATTCATTTGTCCCATGACCAAATCAGACAGTTTTAATATTTTTATATGTAAGTTAAACTGGAAACCACTATCCAAAAAGGAAAGTACAAATACGTTGTGCTTTAATTATGGATTATGGAAAATTGCAGCAGATTTTGAATTTGTCTTCAAACAAGGAGAAGCTGACAAATGTGTTTTGATGCAACAAACAAAGGATATCTTGCAAATATTGGCTTGTTATGTGGATGATGGAATCATTATGTCTTCCAGGAAAAAGTTTTGCATAAAGTAATTACAAATTTAAAATAACACTTTGAGGCGACTGTTGGTGATGTTCATCAATTTATTGGGTGGAAATAAACCTGAAACAGGATGGCTCACTCATATGGCTATATACAGCGACAGTTGAAGCATTTTAATTTTGAAGACATCAAGCCTAACTCTGTTCCAGGTGATACCAGTACAGTTTTAAGTAAACAATCTATACCATAAGATGAGGAAGTACCTTATCGAGAGGCTATCCTCTCGATAAGGTACACTAAAAAATAGGTTCGATAAGCTACCTAAAAAAAAGGTTCTCTAATTTTTTTTATTATTCCAACACTATTCACCTAGTTATTATGTTTGCAGTCAGCCTAGTCAGTAGATTTCTAGAGAAAGCCGGTCAACCACATTGGAATGCAACCAAAAGCATTTTTAATACTTAAAGGAAACACAAGACCTAGGTATCCACGTACTTATCTGACCCGAATGATTTTAAACTTATATGATTTTCTAATTTTCACTATGTTGGAGATGTCCAGCGACCAAAGTCAATTTCAAGTTATATCTTCAAAATGGCTAGTTGGGCAGTCCGTAGACTGCAGTCAACAGTTTTAACATCTATTACTGCAGCTGAGAATCTGATAGCTTTTGCAGGGACTCTACTTCTAGATCCTTATTTATTTAAGAAGACCTTACTAAAGTCAAACTTACAACTCCAAGCTCTGTGCAGCTACTTTGGCTAGCAGGAGCCCCACAGTCGATGAAATGCCAGTGAGTGCAAACACCTGTTTACAATCATCTCAATTGTTTTTTTGTTTTTGTTTTTTAATTGGCTTGCCAAACTCATGGAAATTAATGACAAAGATCCATATTTCTATTAATTCTCGGCGTATTCTATGCCATCAATATTTTTCTTTTACATAAACATCTATTTGTTCATATGTCTTAAGAAAACAGACTAAATGATTTTATAGACAGAAAGAGGCAGTTAGAATAAAGGAATGGCCTAAACTGAAAGCCAGAGAACCAAAGAAGTGATAGAGCCAGAGAATTCTTTCTATGAAATTAAAGATATAAATAAAGCGATTGTTTAGCTCTAAAGGTAGAAGTGGATATGAGTAAAGAGTATCTAAAAACTGTATAATTGTCTCCAATGAAAATATTATTGGCACACAAATTATAAAATACATGATTATTACATTATACTATATTATTATATTAAGAAATGCAAAAGAATAAATGAGCAGGTAATAGGGAGAAAAATTCATGTTTTCAGTTCATTTTTTAGAAGTAGCTGATCAGTTTTTAATTTTTTTAAAGCCCAGATCATTAAACTATTTCAAATTAATAACACTGTTACATTTTATAGATTATATAATGAAAATTATTATAATTGTATAACTATAAAATAAAAATATATGTTATGAGAAGTTCAAACTAAAAAAGAGAATAGTTTTAGAAGTGTCAAAAAATAATTCCAGTCAACTATGATGTTCTCCATGTCTTAAAAAAACTTAAGCAAATAACTTCTTAACTGTCACAACAATTTTTAAGCTCTTTATCCCAATTAGGAGGGCTATAATTGTTACTTAAAAGTATTATATTTGTATAAGGNGGAAGTTTCATTTGCCTCTCCTCCACCAATCCATGGAGAAATATGATTTAATGATACTTGCTCAATAAATGATGCTCCATACTTTCTGAAGTACCACCACTCAAATAACTAAAATAAAATTAACAATTAATAAATGTAACTCTTAAGGTTTAAAACAAAATTAAAATACAATTTTTTTTTTATTCCTTAGTATCAAAGAAATGGTTATTTTCTAGCTCCTACGTACATGGCCCAATACGCGTAGGCCTTCTGAAAGCTATAAATCTCAGACTACAGAGAGATGAGACTGTTTAGGTAGAGAAGAAGCAAACAGGTCCCTTTATGAAGAACCAAGAATGGATGCCTAGAAGAGGTCTCAAGTATCAAGGGGTCATTGAGCTTGGGCGGACAGTTTTGAAAAATCACTTTGAAATAGGCTGAATAGATAATCTTTATGTATTTTCATTAATATACTATAAGACTACCTTTAAAAATAAATTGAAAGCTATTTTTTTTAAATGCATTTGTTTTATTAAAATACTACTTATTCCAACTTAAATAGAGTTTTAAGCATAATTAAACAAATAAATCTATGCCAATAAATTACCCCATGGGCTGAACCACACCCATAGAAAAAAAAATTAGATTTTTCAAGAATATTCTAAAGTCTAGAAGGGTATGTAGGAAGGATAAAATTATGGGGAAAGTGATTTTAACAATTATTTCTAGAAGAGAAAATGAAAAATAAGTTATGAAAGAAAGAGAATGAAAATTATTAGAGTGTTATTACACATGTTGTTAAATGAGCTCTATTTAATCTCTACCCACCATCCCAAGTCACATTTTCTTTTGAATCAAGGATGTATACATTGCATAAAATATCTACAAAAACAAGAATGGACTTTTCTTCTATTACTATACTTTTAATAACAAAAATAAATAAAACAAAATAATAAGTGAAATGTAAAAACATGCATACAATCACAAAAAAATATATCTCTTGCTTAGACTTGACTGACTTTTGCTGTCATTTCAAGACTAAAAATTTTGGCAAATTAGGAGGGCTATAATTATTACTAATGAGGGCTATCATCATTAAGCCTTAAGATATGTAAGATTTACATAATGTTTTTATTTCATTACATCAAAATTGTTATTGCTTTTTAGAGTACAATGAAAGGAAGCTTGTTCTAAAACTAACAAGACGTAAAGTAATAATTTAAAAAAATGTAAATTATAACATCTAAACATCAAAAGTTATTAAAAACTATAATACAAAATAATTTTGAGAATAAAAAATAATAACTATTTCAATGAAAAATAGAAGGCCATTCAAAAGTCCTCTTGTTTTTATTAGAGAAGTTTAAAATAAACATAAAATTATTAATAAATAAATTTATTCCTCAAAAAATTCTCTGTTACAATCAAGTGAATACTTCCAACATAATGGTAAATTCCAAATTACTACATTAAAAATCAGCTAATTTATATAAGACAAAAAATTCTTTCAATGCAAATAACAGTCTGCCTCAGTTGTCGAAACAATTCTGTCTCACATAATTATCCAGAGATCTAAACCTGTGTTAATCAGTAGTTGAAAGTTCAGGGGAATAGGGTGGATGTGACAAAACTTCCCAGTCAATCTTGGTCAATTTGGCAGCGTGTGGCCGAGCACTGTCCTGGAGAAGTAGAAACCATTTACTATTAATTAAGCCAGGATCAAAAAGCTTTAGCTTCAAGTGGCAATGCTCCAATATTGTATAGTATATTTCTGCAGTAATAGTTTGACCTTGACTCAGAATCTCAAAATCAAACTCTTGGCTTTCCAGAAAAAAATTAGCAAAATTTTCTTTGGAGGGTGATCGATCAGGTTTTGGAAATGTTTTTGGTTCCTCATTAGTTGACAACCACTGATATTATCATCTAAATTTATTGTACAAAACCCATTTTTCATCGCAGGTGATGGTTCTGTCTAAAAAGGGTCCAATTTTTAAGGGGGAAGCTAAAAAAAGATGCAGTTGTTAGTGGCTTACCTTATTGGCTTCTGTTAGTTCAATCCATTTATCCAGTTTTATTTATTTCATTTTTCCTAGTAGATAGAGATAATTCCATGAAGTAGTTAGAGAAATATTAAATATTGTAATATTTAACAGGAACAATTTTGGTGACCCTTCAGCTCAATTTTTCTGTGAACTTTCTCTAAATCAACAAGCTTTGGCTGGCCCAAGCGAGTATCATCTTTGAATGATATTTGGCAAACAAAATAGTGCCTTCCACTTAGAAAGGGCATCTTTTCCAAAAACTAAGCATATTTTTTGGTCAGCTTAAGTTACCTTTAAATCAAGTTTATACTCATAAAACAAAATTGACTTATTACGAGTTTCCACAGGAATCCTTTCGGAATAATCATTTCTCTTTTAATATAGGATTAACATTTGTTTGCAAGGGTTTAAAGCCCAGTTTTGAATTCACTGAACAACAAAGGCTCTTGAATGAAATCAAACCATAAATTATAAGAACCACAGGACTTTTTGAACCTGGTATTCAAAATATATTATGTTACATTATTTTTATACCACAAAATTAATCATTGATTCATAAAAAAAATTAATAGATTAGTGATGTATAATAGAACTTTTTCTTTCTAATAATTGCAAGCTTCAAACTCTTGGTTAGTAACTTAATTTTTCTTTTTGTAAAAAGGAAACAAAACCAAATTAAATAATGATATTAGTTGTGGTATGTAATCCCGCATTAAATTTTATACTAGAATTGCAAAGGGAGCCATAAAAAAATTTTACTACTACACATAATATATACATTAATACTCATAGATGATTATAATTCATAAGAATTCTGAATGTACCATCAAACCAAAAGCTATCAATGTAACTTTCTTTTGGTCATGAGAACTTACAAGTAAAACTCCAAAAATATACAAGATAGCCCAGATTAATCAAATTAAAATAAATGTATAAAACTAAAAACATACCTGGAACCTGCTGAGTATTATTAGCAATACTAGAAGTGGAGGAAGTTTCATTTGCCTCTCCTCCACCAATCCATGGAGAAATATGATTTAATGATACTTGCTCAATAAATGATGCTCCATACTTTCTGAAGTACCACCACTCAAATAACTAAAATAAAATTAACAATTTAATAAATANTAATAATAATCATAGAAAAATATAGTCAACACTTAGTAAGAAGAACTCAGTTATATTAAGTAAACATCAATGATAAAATTATCAAAATTTGAGTAGTTCTTTACTCATTTTTTTAAATATTTAATTTTTTATAGCACAATGTTTTTAAAACTGACAATATTCTGTGGCTTAATAATTTTTGATGAAGAGTGTTAGGCAATACTAATGAAAAAGTTTGAACCTTCAAAGAATGCCTTTTAACCACAAACTTCATTAAAAATTACTTTTAAAAAAAATTTATTGTTTGAAAAAGATCAAATGAAATACTCCAAAAAGCAGTAAGCACCACACAAAAAGCCAAAATAAAATACAAAAAGAATATCTATAAGTAAAGGTAGAATGTCATTGAATGCTGGAAAAACTGGAGCTTCTAATATCAAGGAAGGATCCCTTTCTCAGAGTTACGGTAAAAGTTTTGGAAAGATTATAGGAATATTTGAAGACCCAGAAAATAGGAACACTTGTCATCCTGAGGAGGTCCACTGGTGATCTAGAACCAGATTTTATAGAACTGTACAGAACCATGTAAATCTCTGAGACTAAGAACCTATAGAAGAACTTTATAAAGAATTAAGTGAATGAATTACCATGAGATTTCTACAATGTAATTGAAAGAATTTGACAATGAGATACTTTGACAGAGAGAAACAGCTCTGCTATAAGAAAGGAGATGACATTTCATTAAGTGAAATAAATAAAGGATTTCAAAGCATGTTTCAGAAGCTAAATAAAGGGATCTCACTCCCATGTAAGTATAAGACTGAGTTGAAAATACACAAATATCATGAAAGTACATCATCCCTAAGAAGGCAGTGCAAGATATCACTTGACATGAAGGAAGCTAGTGCAGGCAGCAAAATGAAGTTCATGATGACACTGAAGAAGGTCCTCACTTATTACATAAATAGAAATACATAAAATACTTTAGGGTAAATTAAGTAATCACCAATGTTACTTAAACCAGGCAAGTTCTAAGGTTTCAGAAGAAATATGAAGAATGTATCAGATTTTGAGCAACAAATGAAAGTTATAGTGTGCCAAGCTTGTATTCTAAGATTTTTTTTTTTTAAATATTTTAATACTTTGACAGTACTAGAATATTGTAGATTACACAATTAAGTTAGCTAAAACTGAAAAAAATGGAACTGCAGATTAACTGAACTCAACTTGAGAGTATGATCCTGAAAGCGGTGAAGAATGGTAACACCCCAGCTAGCAACCTGGGATTCCCAGACATTTCCTTAGACATTTCCTATCAGGAGTTCAAACTTTTTGTTGTTTAATGTAAACCATCATTTATCCTACAAGCCCTATCAGAAAATTCCACTTCTCCCATTTTCCAGAATATATTACTCGAGGCTTAAGGACTAACTCCCAAAAATATATAATTTATTCAAATGCCTAATGAACGAGTATGACAAAAGAAAACTAGACAAGATATAAATAAATTAAGTGACACAGAATAGTTACATATTTTTATTTTTTTAAGAGAAAATCAATGAGAAGCCATTGAAAAGAGACTGAGAATTTTGAAGATGAGGAAAAAGAGGCTGAGAGCACAGCAAGGGGGAAAATGAGAATGATGAAAGAGACAAAGATTATTTTAAAGCACATTCATTTTTTAAATATAAATTTTTGGATTTGCTTAAAGAAAATTTTAGGCCACAGAGGGATTTGAAACCACATTTTCTTATATCTAGCCAAGTGTTCAGAGCTCTGCACTACATGAGCCAACCTGCTGAGACAGAAACTTTTCCCATGAGTCTCCTAGCTTCCCAGATGTACAAAATTAATTTGGCAAAAATGGGGGAAGGTAGACTAAACGCAGTCACTTTTATGGAGGCCTACACCAGTGTAACTATACAAGAATACTTTAATTATTAATCAAGATCCTTGTAATATAATTTACAATTATTATTTTAAAGAATGTAGCTATTAAGGCTGATCCCATGACATATTTTTAAGATACTCCAATATCATCTCTGATCCTACTTACATAACTGGGTGTCAAAGCTTCACAGGCCATAGATTTCACTGCCAATGAAACCACACAGGTGTGTTTATTGATAAAAGACATATTTTAAGTGTCAATATAGTTTCATTTAATAAGAATATCCATGCTTGGTTATTGAATACTTCAGAAAGATTATAGTTAGGCTAAAACAGTTAGATGAATGAGAAAAATAATCAATTTACAGCCATAATTCAAAGATTCAGTTTCAATAAAATAAATTCTAAAAACTGGAAGATGTCACAAATGTGTGTTCCCTTGACGAGACCCAATTTAAATAAATTATAGGTTCATGAACTTTTGAGAAAAATATATGACAGAGATTGAGCATGGAGAAACTCTAAAAGGCTTTCTTCAAAAGATTGTTACATATTAACAATAGAAGAAATCACTTTTTGTGCTTTTTAATATGTTTAAATTTAGCTTACAAATATAAGCATTAACTATCAAGTTCAGTATAGCCTCCATAAAAAAGAAAATTTAGAAAACTTAAGAGTTTTATAACTAAAACTGATGTAATCAGATAACAGGACATGAGAAAATCATATTTTCGTTGTAAGTAATGATACAATTATTAAAAACTACGTTAGGTACTGATATATTAAAAAGTACTTCTTAAAGTTTAAGAATTTAATTTTATTTACAGTTTCATTTTCAGATATATACTTCAGAAAAGTTCAATTTAGTATAAGAATAAACATATAGTAAATAAATAATTCACCCTTTACATTTTAGAAAACCATTCAATCAATTCATATGATAAATTGTCATGTTATCTCCCATTCAAGGCCTAAGCTTAAGGAAAAATTTCTATA
>KZ807254.1:254957-270061 GCA_000696205.2 Oncopeltus fasciatus
TAATAAATTTTAGGTTTCCCCCCCCCCACTAATAAAAAGTAAAAATTTAAAAACTATTCAAAACATTTCTTTTATTTGAATCCCAATCAGACAGACCTATTGGGAGTGTTACCCATATTTTGGTTGAGAATGGATATTAGTCACCATTGTTCCGAAGCTCAAAAATCTCGGTACTTATCCTGAAAATAATTATTCAATGATCTATATGTTTTTTTATTTAAATGGGTATGGGAATTGTATTCATTAAAATTGAGTACTTTCAAGATCCATAATCTCATCTTCAGAACTCAGAAACGTGTCAGTGTGAGATTTCTCTAACTTACACTCGCACTAGGAAATTCCAGGGTTCTGAAGATTAGATCGTGGCAATTGTGAAAATATTGGCTCAGCTGTAATAATTAAATTAATTGAGCGAATTAAGGACTTACTAAGAAAAAAAACCCCTTTTCATTCAGTGATCTACTTCGTTATTTAGTGAAATATTTGTGTGATTTACCTGTAATTCATTTTTTAAACAAATATTTATTAATTGTTATGGGCGCCGGGTTCAATTATCGATAAATGAAACCTGTCCTGAGCCATGGGTCTTTAGAATAGCGTGGTTAGTTCTAAATAGCCCCTCCCTCCATGACCCTAAGATGTTGAACGAGGGTAAAGAAAAAAAAAAGTTATTTACTGAGGAATTTGCTTTTTTAATGCAGTTTGTTTTATTATGTCCATTACATGGGTTTTGCTTGGGGTTGACTCCCCATCGGAACACATTTTGAGGACGGAGAACTAGGTACCACTGGGTATGAAAAAAAAAACCAACAAAAAAAAAAACAGCACAAAAGCTAAGTTCTACGTGATGGATTCTATAGTTTTGTTGTTATTCCATTCGATTATCCAATTTCTTTTCTCCGTGTACACTACTTTCAATACAGTATACTTTGATCATTATATAATATCTCTTTCTAAAATTGATAATGAAACGCTTATTTATTTATTAAACTATTTCGCAAATAAGGTTGATTTATTTTACTTATCTAAAAGTTTTCATCGTTTACGTATAATCCTAACTTTAAATACCTACCTGTTTAATCTTTTTTTTGACAAATTTGAGTGGTCGCTATCCCTTGATATTTTCAAGTTCGATTAAGTCATAATTCAATAAAATAAAATATTTTACGATCAGTTCATCTCTGTTTTTTATACTAAACCATGATGGCCACTGGAGATATCTAGCTCAAGATATATTTAATTTCACCCTTAACGACCTTTTTGATACAATTCTTTGTATTATTTTAATTATAAGATGAGATGCCCTCTTCTGATGGCATTTGATTCAAGACAAACATGCCGATGATCTTTGTATTTCGCTCCCAGAAAAGCTGATCTTACTCGTAGAGAAAACGTATTTATAGCATGGTGAAAAAAGATCCTTTACGTTTACCAATATGATAACCAAGTGTAAATGATTGATGCTAACTTGATTGAGAAAAAATAGACAATACGAGGAGGGGGCTGTATTGTTTTTTTGCTAAATTTTGCCTAAAAAATAAAAATTTGTTCTGCCACATTTTGTTAATGGATATTATTTTTAAGGGAGATTTATAAGATTTTACTGTAAATAATACGCCACTATTAGTTTTAGGCCTGCCATGTAAGGCAGTAAATTACTCCTAGGAATTTAGTAATTTTGATCTCTTCAAGTTTTATATCTTTAGACTAATATCTAAATGTGTAGGTTCATCACATTCAATTTTAAAACTCATATAATGTGCTTTAAACTTATTTAATAACAGTTTATTGTCTACCATTAGTTTTTTAAGAGTTCGAAGTGTATTAATTATATTAATAAACACAGTAATTACTTACAGCGAATTAACAAATATGTACAAGTGAATTAAATATGCTTATTGTTAATTAGTGTCACTTAGCATTTTGAAGTGCTGTTAACGGCATTGCAAAGGCTGCGACGAGCCCGACGGTATGAGATACACGATCTGCCACGGGAACTAACACTGAGTTAAACTATCTTAGCACTGACCCGTGGGGCTGGCGTGCTGCTTTTATAATTTCGTGTAAGGGCCGAGGCAGGGCTTGAAAATTCTAATAACGATTTCTCTAATTTCCTCATCTGAAGAAAAAAAGCAGGTGACATCCTTCAATTGGCTCCTTCCCGTACAGGTCTGATCCTCCAGTCACCTGCTTTCCTTGTCTTTAATAATAATAATAATAATAATATTACCATTGCAGCACACTTCACTTTAAAGAAAACACTTCCGACACTTATAGTATGCCATTATTAATGCTCACATAACTGAGATTCCCATATTTGGGCCTAAAATTATTATTAAGTTAGGCTTTCATCGTCTAAGCCTTCATCATTAGCTGTGTTATAATTAGATTTATTATTATCTATTTTTAATTCGTGTACTTCTACATATTTCTCTTGTATTACTCTTGCTAGCTCCTTTGTAGTTTCGGATGCTTTTACAAAATCAACCACCTTGAGTAAATTTAGTTCACTTTCTCTTAATATTCTCTCCTGTTATAAATTTATGCCGCTCAAACAACACTTCCTTTTTTTCTTTACAGTAGTTGTCATATTTAGTAATTACATCGTTATATTTCGATGTTTCAGTCGATAGTCCAAAAGTATTAAAAATAGCCAAACCTTCATCACCAATCAGGTTGTGTAAAATTGCTATTTTAACTTTATCTTATTTTTATCCTTTTCATTTGCTAGGAGATAGTTTTCCAATTTCTGCTTTCAATTTTTCCAATTTTCTGCAATACTACCCGAAAACGTTAATTCAGTGGGTGGTTTAAACTCCATAACAACCGTAACGTATTAACAGATTATTGCACGTACTATCACACTTATTTACTTTATTAAACAACTAGGACTTCACCTGACACCAATGATGTATTTATGGTTAATGAATTAAAAGTCTCTAATCTTCTAAAACAACTTTTATTTGCATATTTATAACACAAGAGCTAACCCCGGTGAAACTCAATTATATCTGAAGGTTTTAACGCTGTTACTAACAGTCTTACCACACCCACTGTATCTGCTACGAATCCAAATTTCTCTTCAAATAGCGCCCCCTCTTAAATTAAAAAATACTACCTCTTCCTCATCCATAAATCAAATAATAGTAAATCCCATTCTTCATTGTATATTACTGACTGGTATCTCTGTCTATATGTCTACATATTTTCACATTAAATTATTTGTGTGGAAAATCAACGGCATCTTTTAACATAAGTCTGATTTAGAGGTACTATAAATGATATAGGAAGCCAAATTATCTGTCTTCAAGAAACACCACAAACCAACCGATGACTTCCAATTACGCTAATATAATACTGTTCAATAAGATTATACTGGGGGTAAAGTAGCATGTCGCGGAGAATGCATCATGATACAGTTGGATGTTGCATACACAAATGTAATCCTTTGAAACCACTTTGAAAGCTCTAGCGATTTAACTTGTATAGCGATGCCTACTTACAGTCCCCTCTCACTATTACTTTTCTCTTCCATTCTATTGTAGACCTGATGGTTTGAATGGCCTTGTCCCACCATGCAAACCCTCTGACAGACACTTCACTAAGGACTCCTCAGGCAGGCCCCTATAATAACAAGGAGCCAGTTACGTATATGGGGCTAGTTCGGAGTTGCGGGCCACCTCGTGCCGGAGCATAGCCCCCTGTTCCTCCTCTTCCATAGGTGTCTTTCGACTATCCATCTCCCCATTCCGCGGTAAAGATTATAAACTACTTTCCTTTTATTGGCGTCCGTTGTTGCACATTAAAGGCATTTATAGCCCTGGTGATTATTTGAGATACAGCTAGACTTAATAAAGTTAGTAGTAGTAGATTTGACACGACTTAATTGTGACTTAACAAGATAATATGTTATCATTATTTTTTATCATAATTTATGATTATTAAGAGGATAAGGTCTTTAATATATTTTTGAGTTCGTAAAAAAATAGAACAGGAAAGCTACACAGCAAAATTTATTTAATTTTCCAGGATTATTAATACTTTAGATAGAAAAAGATGAAATTTCCATCTAAGACTATTGCTTTTTAAATATGCTAAAAAGTTTATTATTTTATAGTCATAGCAAGTAGGTAGTACATAAGATCGAATTTGAGTGTTATTGTAAGAAATATGGTGCAAAATTGTCATCTGTCGATTCCTCAATATTCATAAACACATTTATATGTATTCATTGCCAACACTTTTCTTTTGTTGCATTGTTCAAATTTTTTGGGGGGATTTGCTCTATTGCCTCTGAGGTTAGTTTTGTGTTTGCCTTAGATGTAGGTAAAATTTAAGTATACAATGAAGAACATGTCTCCTCCCTGATATTGAAATTGTTTCAATCTATCGTTGAAAAATATTATGTACAATCATATTTGGTTTCATGCTTATGATTTAAAGTGTCCTTAAAGCTTTTGACCAGGTTAATCCTAAATCTTGACATCAAAAATAAGTTTTTCCATAGCCAAATAAAAGTAAAATACGTTGTAAGATTTTATGGGTATGGATGTATTAATATTAAATTTGTGAATTTTTATTGCGTTTTTCAAGGTTTTGGTCAATTTCCCACTTTTCAGACCCTACTTATGGCATTCGGTCAGCATTGGCTGTCCTATGAATGGCATATGCATACATAGGATGTGGGTTCCTCCCTGATGGAACTAGCCCTAAAAGCCTGGCTTGATTCTTGTATGCTTCGATACAAGCTCTGTCAAGAAATGTGCATTCTATCTTCAACCGTTGTACAGAAGATATGGGGACTTAGTTAACTTTATCTCCATAAGCTTGTAAGGATCATAGTGGATGAAGTGAAAGTGTGTAATGACATTAGTTTCATAATAAAAACTTTAACGGGGCGCCAAGCTAGCTCAGGGGATCCGTCCGGGTCTCGCAATCCTGACGCCGCGGGTTCAAATCCCGCCCAGGTCAATCTTTTATTTATAATATAGAAGCTTGTCCTGAGCCATGGGTGTTTAGAATGGCTATCTATAAGTTACCACCGTAACTTATAGATAGCCCCTCCCTCCAATGACCCCAAGTGGTTGCAAGGGAGGCTAACACAGGAAAAAAAAAAAAAAAAACTTTAACAAGGTAAGTTAAACTCCTAAAATATATAAGCTGCACGATTTACACTCCCTTCATAAGTTTTTCATACTTAAATCGCTTTTGGGGGATTTACAGGCATCAAAAACCCTTGATGTTGTTTAAAGGCATCGTTGATTCTCTGAACTCCCCCTGAATCATATTTAAATGTAGGGTTATTTCAATTAAAATGCTGTGAAATTTTATACTCTGTTATAAAATAATATCGGATGGATACGAAATATGTAGCCCGAATGCCATCTGTAATATAAGTTCGTTTAAGTAAATGCGAAATTAGCATTATCCGATAGAAAATGCTTTGGCATGGATAGCGGGTTTGAGAGCTTTCACGAAACGACGGAATTTTACACCGCGCTGGGGTCTCCTCATTCATCATAGCGGGCTTGATTCATCAGGAGGATTTTTTTATTTCACGAGCTTTTCCTCATCTGACTGGAGGTCATTTGTTGCAAATTCCTATCGTTTTAAGCACTTCTTCTATTTTATCATTATTTTACCTTTCTTTAAGTTAAAGCACAGAAATTTTGCGGAAACCAATGCCTAAACAAATAAGTTGCATTGTAAAAATTCCCTACATGAATTTGATTCTAAATATTTTTGGTATAATCAGTTCTTCTATTGATGAAAATTTTACGAAGTTTATTAAGGATACGGTAACTATCATTCCTATTATTCTATAGAGAGAATATAATGTGCTCTATATAAATATGTTAGTGTTACGAACTCATAGACCCGACACAAAGCCCCTGGACCAATCGGAGCCGGCCTGGATCTAAGCAGGTATAAATTTTGTTCAGGATCGCTCACGCAGGTCCTTTATAAGTAGCTCGACCTCACCGGTCATAGGTGAGTTCCCGCTATGTGACTAATTGTGACAGCTCAGTGATAAATAGATTGTTGTAATAATTCTTAGTGCTTCTGAAATAAGGCATTATTATATATCATTGTAAAGTAGCTGTAAGTAACAATTGTTATCTTTAATCGTAGTATTAGTTGATATAAGGGCCGTAGCAATAAATTGCTAACTAGCAGTAAGCATTTGTATTTGATAATAATTATCGTATTTGTAGAAGTAATTAATTTATTCACCCATAGCCAGTAATAATAATAATACTTTTAAAATGAAACCTTGTTAAAGTCTGCTGGATCGAACCCACTATCTTGGTTTGGCAGTAGATCTTGTTAGCCACAAGTTCACGGGAAGCCCTTTAAAGGGTTTTTGTTGTTTGACGTAATTATTTAAGCGAAGTAAATTTTTGGTTACGTCTCCGGATTATTATTTGGTTTTCTTTTCAATCGATTTAAATGAAAATATGTGAGTAGGAGGAATCAAAAGTCTTAACTAAATCAAAAGCGAAAACTAAGATTGGACAGTATCTTCTGTTAAAACGAAGTTGACAATTATCAATCACTAGAAGATTAAAAAAAATATTCATAAAAATAAATCATTACATTAGAATTTACAGTTTTTTTTTGTTTTGTTTTTAATTTAAGTTATCATTAGATCTCTTGTATTTTTATGGATGATACGGAATTATTTTTCTTTTCTGCACGGATTATTCAAATTCTAAAGAAATAAGAAAAGAAAAACAAAAAAAAAAACAAAAAAAAAAAACTATGACATTAGTTATTACAGTGTATTCGTATGATTATAAATACGTCATTTGGCTTCCTTTATCTACCAATGAAATTTTTGGTTCATGATATTCAATGAATGTTATGTTTGATTAGCATGATATTTTATTTTTAGGATACTATTTTTAGTATTATTGTTATTTTATTTTAATTTTTTTTATTGAGTGCTTGTTAACTAGGAATGGTACTGTGGTATTTTGTTCATTTTCAATCACATCAAGGAATGCATATTTCTATATATTTTTCTTCATAGCTCGTTAATATGCGGAACGTCTACCTGTTAAGCTAGGTATAATATATGAATTTAAAAACAGGCTGTGAGGAGAAATAACTTTTATTATTTTCTGTCGCACCAAAAATCTTATTAAACATACGAAAAATGCTCTTCAGAGAGTAAGTAAAGAAGTGCGTTAACTAAGAAAATTTTTAGGCACTGTAGGAAACCTTAATGATTACTTTACTCTTAAGTACCAAAATTTGGTGCCTTTAAGAAATCATTGTACCTACGGAATGGTAAAATGTTTCTAATAAATTTTAGGTTTCGCTTAAGCACCCTCTCCCCATTAGAAAATTTATCTAGTTCAGGGAAAATATTTTAATCCTAAGCGCCGAGGTGGAGATTCGTTCTGCTCTCTTTCCGCTCTGCGTGTCCAAATCCCACCCTGAGCAAGCTTTTATCGGCAAATAAAAAGTTTTAATAGAGGGCTCTTGGGCTGTATAGAATAGGGTGGCTTTCTGAAGATATTTCTTCCCTCCATTACTCTTAGTAGTTGAAAGGAGGTTAAATAAAAAAGTGCTATGTTGTTTTTTATTGAAAATTATTTCCCCTGAAGCTTTTGACTAATTTAAACCAATGTCTATTTTAAGTTAAAATCCCACTAATAAAGACTAAGGTTATGCAGATTAACAGACCTTGTTTTTTAACAAACATTTTAACTTAATCTCAAGATTCAATCCCTTTTCAACGTTGCATAACGAGTTTTCTTTACTTTAAAAAACGTTTGCTCTCAGGATCTTAAATTTTTTTAAGTTTTATTCTGAACAAAATTTAATTTTGCTTTTTAATATGTCACGGGTTTAGATTAATGATACTGTACTTATAATGTGATTAACAGATAATATTTTTGAGTATTTATTCTATGTATGTCAAGTATCGTTATATTACCCCTTGTAAACAGTTTTATTAAAATATTGGTGTTTAAACATGTTTATATATTGGTTTACATAAACTCCAGCTCCTAATAATCTGATTTTGCTTATTAACTTATAAAATATTTATTTTAATAGTACAATATGAATGTTCTNCCTTTCCTACCTCCAATGGCTATAACTTGGGGGTAGTAAGGCATGACACACACACACACACACACACATATATATATATATATATATATATATATATCTTATCCTACCAACTGTATACTGAAAATGATAGCCTCTGATATTTATGTGTGTGTGTGTGTGAGTGTTATGCTTTCTTTTTTTTGTCGAAAAACATTCAAAAAGATAATGTCAATGAACGAAATAAAAATTGTGTTTATTTCATTAAATTAAAATTAAAACCATACATACACCACCCACCCAGACACAAAAACACAAACACACACACACAAATATATTTACATATAATCCCTATTATTGGCATCCATCTAGAGCATCAATAATGATTCATTCAATATTTTTAAAATCAAAGTTTCGAAACAACAACAGTTATTAGTAAATTCGATGTACTTTATAACTCATCCAAAGCTAAAGCAGTTTGTTTGGAAGAGGGTTAATTGCAGTGGTTGCATTTCGATTTACAGTGTAATTGGGGTGTGAGCATGAGAACAGGAGGGAACAGTTCGGGTCTCTCAAGTCTTGCGCAGATATACCACGAAGGAGGCATTTATAGAAAAATATAAGCTTGTCCAGTGCCATGGGTGTTTAGAATTGTATAAATCGGCTACGTAGAGATTGACTCTCCCTCCACGAACTAAGTGGTGGAATTGGAAGAAAGAGGAAGAGAATAATAGACAACCAGGAATCCTATTTCGATCTTGCGTTTCCTGCAACAATATCCCATTCTGGATTTACAACAAGAAAACTCAATATAAAACACGACTTTGCAATCTCAAATAACAATGCCTTTATACATACTCTTGAAACCCCTAATTTTCACTATAAATACAAATTTATTTGGCTCAATTTATTTTAATAGTACAATATGAATGTTCTATCATATATCATAAGGTCAGTAAAAATCATGTATCTCCAACATTAAAGATTGCTGTTGACGTGTGTGAATGAATATTTATGTGATAATTTTATTATTATGGGTTTTTGCCCAAAACAGAGGTTCCAATAAAATAAAGAAAAAACTGGGGGACAATTTGAAACTCAATTTCTGTTGAGTTTGATTTTTTAGCCGTTTTCTATACAATTAGGCATGTTGGTTTCAAAACTGTCTTTAGTTTTCTTCTACACGTCACGTTCGATTTCTATGTGGGTGGGTTGCATGCTGGTCTAGACCTGCCTGTTTAGTTACGTCTGTTATACTGTGGTAAAACGTTGTGTGTCGGTAAGCAGTATTTAGTATTGCGTTACGGAAGTGTACAGAACTACATAGTGTGTTTGAACTGAAACGTTTCCTTATGGCTACCTCTGCTCCTACACGTCGAAAGTGCGAAAACAGCCCCGATTCGTTTTGTTATATATGTGGCAGTTTTACCATTCCCTGTCAAAGGACAAACATAAGTACATTTGTCAGACAAGCATATTTTGCCTATTTCAAAGTAAAACTTGGTGATCAAGATAAAGCATGGGCACCTCATAAAGTGTGTAAACAGTGTGTTGAGAGTTTATGGATGTGGACCAAGGGAACACTTGCTAAGCTTCCATTTGGTATACCTATGATTTGGCCCGAGCCCATAGGAGATTTCGACATTGAAGATGACTCCGTACGTAAGGGATTCGAACAACAAGAGCTAAATGATTTGGTACGAGATTTCGGACTATACTAAAAAGCTTCAGAGCTCTTAGCATCACGACTCAATGAGAAAAACTTGCTTGAAAAGGGAGCCAAAGTATGCTATTTACGAACACGAGTAAGGGCATTTCTGCAATACTTTCAACGTGATGGTGGATTTGTGTTTTACCATAATGTAAGTGGTTTAATGGAAAAATTTGGAATTTCAAACTATAACGCAACTGGCTGGCAACTGTTTATAGATAGCTCAAAGCGCAGCTTGAAGTGTGTTCTCCTCCACAATGGAAATTTATTCGGTTCAGTTCCAATTGGCCATTCAGTTTGTTTGCGTGAAGAATATGACGCCATAAAGAAAGTCATTGATCTGTTGCAAAATCACATGCACCAATGGATCATTTGTGTTGACCTTAAATTGGTCTTCCTACTTGGTCAACAGCGTGGATACAAAAAGTATCCCTGCTTTTTGTGTAAGTGGGACAGCAGAGCTCGTGCGCAACATTGGGTGCAGTCGAATTGGCCGCAAAGACTGGACCTGAGACCAGGTGATCCAAACATCGTGCATCAGCCACTTGTTGAATTAGTGAAAAACAGTGTCAGATCTAACTCAACAAAAAATGTGCTCCCCATTGTTATTAATATAGCTGATCATATTTGAATGTTTTATCCTGAGGAAATCGGATTAAAACTTCTAGGAAATATAATTCAATTTTTTGTATATGAGGCTTTTTGCGGTTAGTATGCCAATGTAATGAAATCATTATATTATTATGTTAATATTTTATCCACGCACACAGTATTAGTCGCGCTAGTCAGCCTATCAGTTTCTAGTTGTTTGTCGAAAGACAGAAACGTGTTTAGTGTTGTGCTTCCAGGCATTCCATACTCTGGTAATCGGAGAAAAGTCACCTGCCCTCTTATCTTCAATTACCTCCATGTAATTCTGGGAAGGATTCTTTGCCTCTACAGGCTCGCGTGCCCCTTCCATGTCTTCCGTAAAGGCATGAACCATAAAATGCTCGGCGTGTTTTTTTTGTTTTTTTTCTTTCTCACGTGAACGAAAAGTGCTCCAATACCTTTGATACCTATTTGGAGTTTGTGAGGTACGTGCAGAAGCTAAATTTATGGAAACGTTTCTGCAGCAGGCAAAATTTTACGAGTTCTCTTCTTCTATAGTTTAAGGGTCTTTTGCCGAACTCCAGAGAAACATATTTAAAAAATTTAAAGAGCAATCAGATTTGATAAAAGATTATTAATTATCAGTGGTCTTCTGTTGCTGGGAGCAAGACGAGACACTTCCAAAAATAAAGGAAATTACTGCAGTTAATTAAGCCCAGTCTAAGGAAATTTGGGGGCTGAATACAGAGTTGAATGAATTAAAAAAAAAAAAAAACAAGTAGTAATTCAAGAGGCGGAGTTGTAAAATTTACAGTAGAGGATGAGAATGAACAACAATAAAATAAACGGAGTGACACAGATAGATTGCGATGTTCTCTCTCTTAACTTCAAACCAAAAGATATTGAAAGGGTTGATCTAATCCCGGCATTTAATAAAAATAAAACCAACCCAACAAAAGTTAAATTCTTCCATTATCAGACTCTGTTTTAAATTCGTTTGGTGAAGTGAATTAAAACTTCTGACGAAAAAAAAAAGAAGGCTCACAAACAATTAAAATAGATCAATGGAAGTTAGAGAAAAAATATGAGGGTAAATGATTAATAACAGATAATTATTAATTTTATACTAATTTAAATATGCAATCAATTACGTTTTATTTGCTATTACACCTATTTCATTTATCAAAATGTATTACTTCAGTTTATTGGATATCATGTCAAGTCGTTTGTTCAATGTTTGCTGCTTCAACTGTTATTTAACAGTTTTATTCTCTCCGATGTATTGTAAATTGTTTTTTTATTCATATTGTTTTTTTTGTGACTTTTGAAATAGTGAACTATTTAACAAATTGTTTCAGTACAATACTTTTATTGAACTGTTTCCTCTTGGAAACAGTGAATGGTGGTATATTTATTTAAAGTTAAATTATTGATACCTTTAATTAAATTTTTAAAAACATTAATTTATTTAAGACTGAAGGTTTATTAAAATTAGTATCAAGCTATTCCAATACAAAGGGGGGGGGGTNTCACGCCTTCTGCCATAGCCCTGAAGATGGCTTACAATGTAAGCCGAAATAAAAAAATACACATTTTTAAATTGTATTTTTTGGATCTACCTCAACCGAACCGCAACAAAAAACATCTACACAAAACTCCTAAGGTTTAAAAACTCTACATTTGAACCATTGAGCAAATGTCCTAAAGATTAGTATATGGTAAGTGATAAGCTGTGCTGTCTAAAACTCTTCATTAAATAATTAATAAGCGGGAACTTTATTGCATAAAATATACTTGTTTGGAAGGATATCACAAATAAACACAGATAAGAAGGAGAGAAATTGGCAAAAGTGAGGAAGGGTGGGTAGTAGGGAGAGAAAGGGAAGTATGGAAGGGGGAGAGGGTGTGCCATGCAGGGACATGGTTTACATTTCGTAAACGTTTATAATTAAAAAAAAAAAATCATATTAAAGCGTGATATTTAGGAATATATATTAATTTTTTTTGGATTTACCCTGACCGAACCCCAACTAAAATCATCTAATAATTTATTCAAATTAAATAAATACATTTATAAAAAAAAAAATGATATGTCTCTTTACAGGGAGAAAGGGCCCAGTAACCCCACTCCCAATAAATTTAGGCGCCAAGGCCGAATAGGTCTCGAGGCCATCTTCGTTATAGTCGCCGGGGAGGATCGTGAGGATTGGTATCCGATGGCAGGGTTGGGTATTAGGATTAGGGTAAAATGGGAGCCTCCTTGTGTTCTCACTCATATTCCCCCATTTATACTATGGTTGCGCTGTTTATGGGGGCCTAGAGGATAGCTTAAGCTTCTGTAAAACTTGTTGTCTTTGGTTCTCCGAGGAGCGCCCACGTTACAGAGCTGTACTCCGAGTCGGGATGGTTATACCCACCTTTCCGTAGGCAATATTTCCTTAGTTCTATCCTCTATCAAGTCATATTTTCCTATTCCCCCTCCCTACCTCTATGACCTTCTAACTTTCAAATCCTCCGTACTTTCCCGCCCCACCAGTTCTCGACATTCCAACCTTTATCCTCCTCCTTACAAATCCGCTACATTTAGTCGCTCCTTCCTCATCAGATCCTCCAGTCTCTGGAACTCGATCCCTCTAAATATTCGTCGCTCCCCCTCACTCGCATCCTTCAAATCCCAGCTATTTCTGTATCTCCTCTCTTAACAATTGTGTATCATAAACTGTATCTTGTTTATTTATTATTTATATTCTTATCATGACTTGTGGTTATTGTATTAGTTTTGAGTATTATTGTTTATTTTTACACTCATTTTATTTTAGTACACGTATTTTTTATTACCAATTTATATCTTTGTTTTTTATTTTTAATACTTCTTTCTACTATTTCCATACTTGAAAAATAAGTTGTAAATATAGTCATAGTTCTATTGAAAAATTTGTTTAATATTAGTCTATTGTTTTTTGTTTTTTTTTGTAGTTTTTATTTTTATTGTTATAATTACGTCAGAATCAGCTATCCTGTCAGCTTTGACCTCTTTGTTATTCAAGGGAACTTAAGTCCTAGAATTAATATTCTTTATTTTTCGTATTAGAAGAATCCCTGGAAAGAATTGTTTGCAGATGACACTGTGGTTTTTTATGGAGGCGATGATTGGCAGCAGCTTTATTCGTTCGTAGAGCTTCACTTCCGTAGGTTGTACTATTGGTTTAAAAGCAACTCATTGACCATAAATAAATACATGCAATTTTTTGTCTAAAACAGTCAAATTATAATTTATATAAATCAATTTAAATTTATTTATAAATCAATACAACTTACCTACCTACTAACTGTAAATGCCCGTAAATTGACAAAGTTTGTAAAGATACTTGGGTTTAATGATGGACTCCGGGCTGAGATGGAGAGAACAGATAGGTCATGTTATATCTAAAATATGGACTTTGATGCTTGCTTTCCTTACATTAAAGGACAGCCTTTGCAAAAAAGGAATTAAAGCAGTGTACCATATGCCTATGTGAAGTTCCTCATAAGCTATGCTATGCTGGCTAAGAGGAACATTTCCATAGTTCCTTGTACTATTGAAACTCTTTTTTCCGTTCTAAAATCGACTGACTATTTATTGACCTTTCTGTACTTCCAGTTAGGCATCTTTACATAAAATTTTACCAACATCCTTGACTTGTAAACTTTTGGATGTACTATGAAGAATAACTTAATTGTACGGAATCTCGGATTGATAGTGACACAATACATCAACCTTCCACAAAATATAAGGAAAACCATATTAAATAAATATAAGAGACCTTCAAAGCTACTGCAACAGATTTTGGACTAGATCACTCGAGTAACATTTGACGACGCTGAAACTCATGGATAAATCCATGTCAGGTGAGATGTTCCTCTGGGGCGGTGGAGTGCTCTAGGTGAACAGCTCATACTCTTACTTCATACCATTTGACGTCTCTGAAACTCATGGATAAATCCATGTCAGGTGAGATGGTCCTCTGGGGCGGTGGAGTGCTCTAGGTGAACAGCTCAAACTTACTTCATACCATTTGGAGACTGAAACTCATTGACCATAAATCCATGTCAGGTGAGATGGTCCTCTGGGGCGGTGCAGTGCTCTAGGCGAACAGCTCAAACTCTTACTTCATACCATTTGCGACTCTGAAACGCATGGATAAATCCATGTCAGGTGAGATGGTCCTCTGGGGCGGTGGGGTGACAAACTCTTACTTCATACCATTTGATAGTTTTTAGGGGATGTTTTTCGATAAAATATTATTTTTTAATGTTTCATTAATTCTTATGTTTTTTTTTATTAAGATAAATTAGCTTTATAATCTTGTTTATTATCTTACTTACTAAATGGTTGATGATTAGTTGGCCGTCTCGAATATCGTGTGAGAATGGTCGGGGTTTCGGCCAGGAAGAAAAAAATATACACCAGAATTTGGAGTAATATTTTTATTTATGCCAACGTTTCGGCTTAGCTAGTAAGCCATCATCAGGGCTAAGGAGACAATACACACAAATAACAGTAATGCATAAAAATTGAAATATCTGTACAACAAGAAAAAAGGATATGTAAGAATATTAACTATGGTTAGGAATAAAACATATTACAAAATGATATGTACCAATGGCGTTGAGTGGAGAAATCTCCCCAGGGTGGTTGTTCACATTGTAAACTGCAGAAAACAACTGAAAAGTGAAACCACAGTCACAGGGAGGAGTGGGG
>KZ807254.1:272113-287165 GCA_000696205.2 Oncopeltus fasciatus
GTCCTCTCTCATCTTCATGATAGGTAGGTGTGGCAAATTACTGCTTTAATGATATTTCAATTTTTTTTTCTTGTCAATAAGTTGTTTGTTTGCATGTTTTTTTCAAATTAGTTCTTTTTCAAATTGTTTTCATAAACTTTTAATTGTCTTACATAGCTTTCATTCATACTTTTGATATCACATTACATTATGGTAATTCTATAATTAATTATTGTCAATTATTATTGCATTCTCATGACATTGTATTTCTACAGCCCTGAAGATGGCTTACAGTGTAAGCCGAAACGTTGGCAGATAATCCTTCATTAAAAAAAAATACATTTTTTTATTTGTGTTTTTTTGGATCTACCTTGACCGAACCCCAACAAAAATCATCTTAGAATAATATCTACGGTCAACAAACTCTCTTTTTGAACTTACTTACTAAAGTTGCATTTTTTTCTCAATACTTGTATTAATTGTTTTTTATTTATAATTAATTACTGTTATGTGAAGTTCAATAATTGTTTTGTTTTTTCGTAAATATTTAAGCCAGTACCTTTTTATATTTTATTTTTGGTTTTATTACCTATTGTAAAACTGGTGGCTTTCCCTCTTCCTACTCAAGCTAACTTTTTAAGAAGAGGTAACCATTTACCTTATATTTGTAAATATTTTTTCAGATAAATCTGTTTTTGGTTTTAAAAAATACATATTAAAACTTGTAAGTTATAATTATTTTACTAGGTAAATAAGCTTTCTAATATGACTACTATTTGCACAACATTCCACACACCAAATAAAATAATACACATTTTGTGATCGACAATTCGTTTATTTACAATGATAATCTTTATTCTTTTCATCTTTTACATAAAACTTACCAAAAACCTTCTTAAGATTATTTCCTAAGAAATATCAGCTTATAAAAATTTTATTTATGAAATTATTAATCCTGTATTAGATAACGTTCTAACATGTTTATAATTAAAAACAGGTCTAGAAGATCTTGACTTAGTGGATGTCTGATTGGAGAAAATAAAACGTTTTTACTCTCAAGATTGTTACGTCGCAACACCAGATTTTGAATATTCATAACAAGTACTTTCCTTGAACGTCATTTTAAACGCTACAGAAAAAAAAAAAAATTATATTGCAGAAAGAAATGTGTAATGTAACACGTTAGATGTAGACGTAATGTTCAACTATCGTATTAAATATGGACATAATCAGCGATGGACCATTAACACAGTACGACTTTACCAGGATAAAATCCATTCCATAAAACCATAAAAACCAATATGATCCGCTCAATTAACAATCCTTGATAAGGACTGTTTAGTGCCTTTGGCGATGGATCCGTTTCATCCTAGTGGTCTTGCTACAACATATAGTGGAACATGTAGTGTGGAAATTCTTAAAATGTCCGTTTTTTTAAAGATTTATCGTTGCGAAATCAAGCTTCACGAAAACGAACTTTCACTGATTTTAACTCCATACTCATAGTAACTCTTTGTTTAGTCGTACTGCTGACATTTGTGGCACTGAACAATGTCCCTGCGAGGATGGGAAATAACAATGTCTCTACCCGTATTTTGCAATGACAAAGTGACGTGACGTTGTATATTTCTCCCACTTGTCTTGTGGGCTTCAGATCAACGAAGAACAATGGCAGTGGAGTCTACATTTGCATGCTTGCCAGGCTTGTTTAAAATAACGTTGTTGGCGTTTCTGACCAGAAAGCTAAGATCGGTAAGCTCCACTTTGATGTCGTCAGGAAGGGTGGGATGATGAAGGTTGCGAATGACAACTCTGCACGTTCTTCCTTGAGCTGGTAAGTATGGTGCTGCGCATTTTTCTAAAGGTGTCAGGGCTGTCTGGCATGATTTTTGTGTCATTCTGCCTATTAACACAAGTGTATCGTCCGCGGCCAACGCGTTCGTCGAGTTGGTAGCACATCAGGCGAAAATTTTTTAAATTTTTAACAAAAATGGGGGGTGGTCTTAACGTTGGTAGGTAGTTTCAGCATCCATCTACTCTCCTGTAATATTTTGAGGAGGCTGGAATGGGTTCTTGGCTGTGAACTGTGATGTGGTCTCAGTTTGCTCATTATTAACCTGTTCGGTAACGATGACCGGTGGCAGTGCATTTACTACCTGTGAGGTGCTGGGGTGTGCTGGCAGTTGTGGCCTCTCTGTCGGAGTGCCACGGGCAGAGTGACTCCTCTTATCCTCGGGAGGAGTCATGGGATCTCCTCTGCGTGTACCTTTCCTACCTCCAATGGCTATAACTTGGGGGTAGTAAGGCATGACACACACACACACACACACACATATATATATATATATATATATATATTTAGAGAGAGAGAGAAAGTGAGGGGGAAAAAACCGGGAGCCAATGAGTTAACAGCCACACGCTGTTCCCCTGGGCTACCTGGCCCCCTGTACTGAGCTTCCTACCTCTAGGGATTAAAGCCCCAATTTCTTGATATAGTATTTATTTCTCATACCTTATATTGTCCGTCTTCCTTGGTTTCTGTATATCTCCCGTTGGCGAGCGCTTTCGGACACTGTCCATCTTCTGGCCGAATACGTACGTTCACTGTCACGGTCCGTATTCACAGTATTTATTTATTAACTTTTACCTTTCATGGAACCCCACAGGGCGGGCTCTATTCAGGTAGCCACCCTACTCTAAACACCATGATATAAATGTGGAGCACTTATTTGACTATAAAAGCCAACCCAGAGAACGAACCCGCAACGCAAGACTTGAAAGTCCCCAATGGATGGATCCCTCGGTTAACCTTATATAAATATATTGGCCTCTCGAACGATATTTTTTTCATAAAGTGTTAGCTCAGTGTGTGTTAGACTTATGATAAGATTTTATTTGACGTTAAAAGCATTTCCAGGGCGGTATTTAGACCCGCAGTGCCAGATTGTGCCCAGGATTGCGAGACCTGAACGGATCCCATAAGCTACCCTGGCATCCCGCATGATGTTTTTAAAATTCTACTATTCTATCTCTTGGTTATCGATGTCAACTGTTACCGTATAATGCTTTGGCAAAATCGATGCATTAATTTTCGTGGTTTGCGTGCTTAAAGTTTGTAATGGAGAACACGAAAGAGTTTCAGAGAAACTTGTTGATTATGGTTTTATTGAGTTTTACTTGCTGAAGTTAGTCGGGATTCTGCCAGATATGGCATTAGTTCCTCGCATTCTATGCTACGTATTGGTTTGAAGAAGACTAAATATTATTCTTCACCAGTTAGAAAACTTCCGATTTCGAGACTATAATAAATGGACAATTGACTAAGCGACTACATTAATCAATTGACTATAACTGTTAAGATTTCTATAGTTCTTATATTTCTATTATATTTTTCTATTTTCTACTCCATTATAATACGCATTAACTCATTTGAGCTATCGTCGGTTCTAAAATTTTAATTTAATTTGAATTTGATAACCATTACATCAATTAATAACAAATATTTCAAACATAACAATTAAATAAAACAATAACTAACATTATATTTAATACATCAATTTATGTTTAAAAATGTATTACGATATAAGTAGCATCATCTCAATACAGATGTGGATCGTTCTCAAATGTGTATAATATCTTAAGTCTAATAAGGAATTATAATTTTAATTATGACATTGGTATTCAATAGAACCTAAAACCCTAAAAATGCTGCAACAAGTTACAATGAATTTATAAATGTGTAACTGTTGAAACTATTTGCCCATTTATTTAACCAATAGATATTAATCGTAGTATTGATCCATACTCTAATACTCGATCCAATCACAACAACCTAATATTGTCCATTTTCATATTTTCTTCTGTAAAAACCTTGAGTATGAAATTAATCATTCTTATTTCGGTTTACAACTTTATTAAGGCTTGGCCTTATCTAAAAACAAATATGTATATTTTTTTTAAATTGGAAAGTAACAATAATATTCCTTAATACATATGTGTTTTTATGACGGCATGGATAATGTAGAATTTTGGGATATTGGATTGATAGAGGCCAATGACAAATGACCTATAAAGAAATTATAGGTAAGACACGCACATATACAATTTTTGAACTTTCTAATGTGTTACTACACCACATGAAGCGCAGGCTTATTTTCAACAGTTATCAAATTTTTAAGTTTTACGCGATTAGTAAATGACATCTCCCAAAAAATAAGAACACTAAATCTTAATTAAAGTCGATATTAATTATGTATTTATTGGAGATTTTTATTTTCAGTATAAGAGAACGTTATGTTATAGGTAGTGACTACTAGGCCCAGTGGTGTGTGGAATCTTATCCGAGTTCTTACCTCCAAATCAGGTTTTTTAGTTCCCTTTAGAATTTAATTTAGTTCCTAATTTGTCTTAGGTTTCCACATCCTTGGAAACATTTTGACCGATTTAAGGAGGTATTTCTCTTATTCAGCAGGAGGACATGTTAATCACAAAAATAAAATAATTTTCTAACAACTTCCGAAAGCAAGTGTGCCCACGTCACATTCACTCTATGCACTACCCTTAAACGAAATTCCTATTCCGTAATACAACTCTGTCAGATAACTCGGTTTCTACTTGAACTCAAGACTAACTTGGAAAGAACACATAAGGCAAAAGAAACAAGACCTAAACAGACGCTACGGAATATATAGACTACTCGGACGAACGTCGAAATTATCACTACACAACAAATTAACAAGATACAAAACAATTCTTAAACCTTTTTAAACGTACGGTATAGAAGTCTGGGGTACCGCTAAACCTTCCAACATCCAATCCTTCCAGTCCTAAGTCCTCAGAACCATTGTTAAAGCTCCCTTCTATGTGAAATACAATGACACCAAAATCGACCTCGTCAAAGACGTAATTGCCAATCGTTTCTCCAAATTCCATTCCCGCCTCGTACAACATCCTAATCCGTTAGCCAATGAACTATCCTCCCAAACCCATCCCCATAATCCTACACGGCGACTTAAACGGAGATGGCCCCGTGATCTTCTGTAACAAGAGAACCCAGATAAATCTTATCTATTTAGTTTTTATATAAGTCTTATCTATTTTTTATTCTCTTTTCGGAATTGGCAAATGCCTCTTGTCAATGCCTCTCATAGCCATTGAAACATTGTGAGCAATTGCAAAATGTAAATTTACTTACAGAATGTAACAACCAAATAAATAAATTTTAAAAAACAAAAAAAAAAACTAACTACTCTTTTGATATAAGTTGTATAAATATTGACAGTAGTTATATTTTTCTACGACCAGTCTAGACATACGGTGTAGAATCTGGGGTGCCGCCAAGCCTCCCAACACCCAACGAATTCAGTCCTTGCAATCCATAACCCTCATAATAATCGCAAATCTATTGCTATTACATTACTATTACGTATCCGATTCCTCCCTTCACCACGGTTTTAATATCCCTTTTGTTCAGGATCTCTATCCTTTTCCACAGTAAACTGCCATTCCATCATAATCCACTAGCACAGACCCTATCTTCCAACTCCAACTCCTACAGCCCTCCTCGTCGACTCAAACGAAGATGGCCTTGCAATCCATAACCCTCATAATAATCGCAAATCTATTGCTATTACATTACTATTACGTATCCGATTCCTCCCTTCACCACGATTTTAATATCCCTTTTGTTCAGGATCTCTATCCTTTTCCACAGTAAACTGCCATTCCATCATAATCCACTAGCACAGACCCTATCTTCCAACTCCAACTCCTACAGCCCTCCTCGTCGACTCAAACGAAGATGGCCTTGTGACCTCCTGGGGACATGGTCTGNTCAGACTTGTTGTACCAGTATAAATTTTTTTTTTTATATAATGCTAAATTACTTAATGGAGCAATAATTTATTTTTTATAAGAAAGAGTAAGAAGATAGTTACTTTCCTACTTGCCTGTTCAATATTCTTTTATAAGAAATATATGTATTTAATGATTGTTTATTTTATTTTACATTTTCTTTCTCCATTTAAATTTTATTTATGCAAGAATGAATGAAAAAGTTTCAATAATTTTATTTTTAAACTTTTAAAAAATGAATAATAATTTTCTCCTCCCCCTACCTATTTATTAACCTGATTTAGTTATAATAAACACATCCAACAGGGTACGAAAAGACGCTGGAATACCGAAATTGGTTTATCCACTTCAAAATATTACGGACGCTAGAGCGAACAGACAGTGGTCTTACCATAGTTTTCCCTTTATAAGAAATTAGAAAACGTTAGTTTGACTGGTGTTCAGCGATTATCCTATACCAATCATTTACTACATTATGTTTCTTAGGACACATTTTGTAATTTAATTGCAAAGGAAAAAACATGCAGTAAATAATAGCTTGCATAAAGAAAGAACGTGTCTAGTGACACCACTCTCTGAATAAGTATACTCTATATTCCCAGGGAAAGCCATCTACGTTTGTGTCGACGTGGAGCGTTGCTGGTTGGGGTTTGGTTTCGAGGACTGGGTCTGTGCAAGAGTATCAGAATGGTACTTATAGTTGACTAGAAAGCGGCAGGAATTGAGATCTTAAATAAAAGGGATTATTGCGTTAGATATTAGAGTTCTGCGCCGTATGCCCAGATAGGTCTCAGTTAAGTCTTGTACTTAGCGTTAGTTTGTTATCAATTATAATTGTTTAGTTCTCAATTATAATCTGTAAAGGGGTGCTTGTATTTTAAATTTAGTATGTTTGCCTCTTGGGTGTCAATCCAAAGTTCTAAGAATAATTCCAAACGCTCCATATTATGTATCCAACTCTACCCTTCATCTCGACTTTAATATTCCTTTCTTCTACAGAAAGCTTCCAAATCGCCCTAATCTATATGCCATATCCCTGTGGTCGGACTCCAATCCTTACAACCCTCTCCGACGACTAAAACAAAGATGGCATCACGACCTCTTGGGTCTTGACGCCTAAATTTACTGAGAGTGGGGTCAATGGGCCCTTTCTCCTTGCAAAGTGACATTTTATTTACAAATTTTTTTTTCTTGTATATATGCATATTATTAAGCCATNCATATGTATATATAGCGTTTGTGTGTGTCCAAATATATTTGTTTTATTATGTATTCAAATGTTGTAAAATGAAGCAGGGATGAATAAAACAATATTTTTTTATAACCATCCAAAAATAAAATAAAAAATAATAAAGAAAAATAATCGTTACAGTGGTGACAAGTGGTCAATAAGTTGAGTTGACCCGTTAATAAGTGACTAAATATTTATGACAGATTAAAGTCGCAAGGACACGCCAGTGAAGGTCGTAATTGACACGTGTATCTGTTGGTTACACCGTGTCCTATGAGTATTTGCGTAACCTGTCCAGATATTTATTTTGAAATTTAGGATATGTAATGGACGGATTTGTCCAATGCAGGCTTATCTAACTCCTCCATCATTTACATGGTGTGGTTGTTGTTGGAGTCTTGGCGTTCCGCTTGCCACTTCATTTTTGTTGTTTGAACTATTCATTTAGCGAAAAAAAAAAATTACATTCGATTGCCTGGTGAATATTTAAAGCAGTTATTCATTAAACAGCATTAGAGGAAGTTTTACTTATTTTTTTAATATTTTCATTGAGCAGCATTTGTATTTATTATAATCTGTTGCATTATCCAATGGCAGTTAATTTATTACTGCATTAAAAAAAAAAAAAGTATTTTTACGAGCTACGGGATGATAACTTATGAAACAGGAGAATATTAAATGTTAGTTATACAATAAAATATACTGCCATAAATTGACACTAAAGAAGATATACAAGATAAAATGTATGAAATTGTTATTAGGGTAGTCCAGAACCTCCTAGGCACGAATCGTAGCCACAACTGGCAAATTACGTCATTTTCGGTACTTGCTCGAGTGTTGATTTAAATTGCTGGCCCAACTATTAAGTATTTACATTTCCCCTATTAGCTGTATTTTGAGCAAAATAGGTTATTTTTCTTCCTTGGGCAGTTGCCTTTTTTTCGAGGCTACTGTTACTTTTTTTTTCTAAGCAAGAATAACTTCTTCTCTATCCCTTCTAATTTGTATGTATATTTCAGTGTTATATCCGTATTTCTCATCATGTTTGTCGACACATGCATATCGCACGTACTTAGCTGTACCAAGTACAAGTATTTTCTAAAAATAAAAAATAAAACGCTACGCTTGTTTGATTAAGTCTCTTAAGTCATTGTTTAAATCCCGCAAGATTTCTTAATTTTCTAAAAATCGAATTTATCCATAATTTTTGGCCTACGGCCTCCCGCTCAAAGAAAAAAAATTTCCACATGGGAAGGTCATATCTCAGGAGAGGATAAAAAACGAACGACAAATTCAGTCAAAAGGTTCGGCTACGTCATTTTGGATAGTTATTTCAGATATTTCGACATCGCCTACAAATCTTTTTATTATAATTTGGCTACAACTAAAGCAATTTCAATTATTCTTATCCGTAGAGAAACAGGAAATTTCAAAATTAGTTTTGTTGCTAATTTCATGTACGTCCTTTCCTTACTCAGTGATATAGCATTCAGTATTATGTACAGCTCTTATAAACAAGTATCGCAATAACGCAGTCGGCCAAATTCATAATTTCATATTTCAACTGAACTACCTTTTATATAGCCATACATCTCCAAATAACCAAACATGAATTTAATGTTGTTTCGTCGGATTATTTATTTTATATTAAAGGTAATCATTCTTTGAATATTATGAGCAGGATAATTCACCATATGCCGTGGTAATATGCTTAGCAGGGAATACTGAGAAATTTAAACTGAATGAGTACACGTTCTAATAATAAATCCTATTTGTCGTTTTCATTTTATCCCTTACGTCTTAGTAACATACTTGGGAGGTACCATTCCATACTCCACTCCATACTTCCACTGAAAAAAAGATTTTTCTTGTATGTTATAAACTTTAAGCTTCTGTCGCTTTAACATAATTTATACTATAGTGAAATATAATCTGCTATAAATCCTCTGTTGGAATTTCTCTACGTGTATATTGAGTGGTGTGTTATGTTACTAACCGTCTTCAAGCTACATAACCTACCTACATACTTCCGAGTTGCATATTGTAACTTATTAGATTTACCTATGCCAAACATGATAAGTGGTATACCCAGAGTATTTTAAAGTTTTTTAAATGTCATCTGTGGCGCTCATTCATTGCCTTTATTTGACTGCAGTAACTCTACTTATTTTTTGTGTGGGTGCGCGCGCGCGCTTGTGTGTGCGTGCGTGCGTGTGTAAATACAGATACAGATTATATAATCCGTGCTTATTTGCTTATAACAAACGGCCACAATTTTCCGCAAAAAAATTATACTTGTGGTTTTTTAAGTAGAAAATAAATGGCACATTTCGTAAACAAATAAGATTAAACCAGTAGAAATGAGGGTTTACAAGAAAATCAAGTACGATTAAAAGTAGTTTTTCAAATTTAGTTAGTGTATTATTTAGTTTAGGGCTATGAAAGTCAGAATTCTACGATAAAACAAAGCATTATAACTAAATTGAATCATTATGAGTGATTCATTTATTCAGTCATCTCTGCCTTAACCTTCAAATTAGGAGTGTTAGTTCACTCAAGTCCTTGAATTTTAAGATATATTTCTTTCTCTTTCAATAACAACATTTTTCTTTTTAAATTTTTGTGGAGAAAATTGAATCTTTTGTTCGAACGTAGAAACTTGTGCTTGATTAAAAATTGAAGGTAAAATGTTTAATTGTTATTAATAATAGTTATTTGTATAAATTATTTTAATATTAGATAATGTAAACATATTCCTATCAATCAATCAATCAATCAGACAGGGAGGGTGTAATTTAAACACTATATTTTTCGAATGTTGTTAGACTTATTGTTATCATACGGAACTAAATTCTACCCATTTATTATTAGATGATTATTGTTTGGGTTCCGTCAAGGTAGATCCAAAAGTGGTGTCATGGGTACCATGAATGTGGTATTCTGGTGACATGACTTCCCCTTTCACTTTCATGATAGCCCTTATGATGGCTTCCAATGTAAGCCAAAACGTTGGCAGATAATTANCTTTTAAAAAAATACACTTTTGTATTTTTTTAAATTATCTACCTTGACCGAACCCCAACAAAAATCATCTAATAATAATACCTACGGTCAAAAAACTCTCCATTTATCCATTTATATATATGTGTGTGTTTATATATAAATTTCATTTGTTTATTACATTTATGTTAATATAAAAACATTTCGTAATTTGATTACAATGAAGAATAAAATAAAAGATAACATTCAATGACATTCGAATGAGGAGAGGTGACCAATGACACAAGTCTCAAATTAATTACAAACTATGTTCCCGGGAGGTCATGAAGCCATCTTCGTATGAGTCGACGGAGAGGATTTTAAGGGCTGGAGGACAGGATCTGTGCTAATTGATTAAGATGATATGACATTTGACTGTGGAAAATGTTGAACCGGAAGGAAATGAGGTCTTGAGCAAAAGGGATATTAAAATCGTGGTGAAGGGAGGAATTGGATACGTAATAGGGAGCATTTGCGATTATTCTGAGGGTTTTGGATTGAAAGGACTGAATTCGTTGGATGTTGGAAGGCTTGACTGCACCCCATATTTCTACACCGTATGTCCAGATTGTTCGTAATAAGGTTCTTGTAGATTGTCAGTTTGTTTTTTATTGTAAGATTGGAATTCCTATTCATGAGTCTGTATAGGAGTCCTTGTCCTTTGAGTATGTTGTACGTGTATGTCCTATGTGAGCGGCGTTTTGCTATGATGTGTTTTTGAGGGATTCTGAGCGTGGCTTTTGGGACTGAGAAAAGTATTTGGTAAATTTTGGTTTGAGATTAGCCATACACATGCATTGCTCACCGTTTGTGGTAAATGAATGCACAGGATCAATCTTGTTTGTTAGAGGTCTTCAGAGAAACTTTGAGATCAAGTGACTTCTATGAGATAATGAGATAAATAATTATTAATACATTATTTTAAATTAATAACAAATATTTTAATTGAAAGTGATAAATTTGTTTATTTATTTGAAAAATTTTAATGGTTTTTTGAAATGCTTTGTCGTATTTCCAAATCGTTTTTCATTCAATGGACATTGGTAATAACCTAGAGTAAAATAAATTACGTTATTTAATGACGTTCTTTTCACCTTTTTTTTTTTTCCATAACTAATTACGAATGAGAAATTGTCTGCCATTTCAAATGTTATTTGTCAATTTATAGATATATCGTTTATTGTAACATATTGTAACATATTACCCACTCACACATATATATATGTGAGTGGGTGTGTGTGCGCGCGTGCGTGCGTGTATGCAAGTATGTACGCGCGCGCGCGCGCGCGCGTGTGTGTGTGTGTGTGTATAATCTTATAACACTCACGCACTTATACTATAGTTGCATTGTGTCATGTTTTTTACTTCATATGGCAGGTGATGCTTGGCCACATTTATTAGTTCTTGCGACAATACCGACGCTATATCTTATCAGCTCTTATCAGGAACGCTCACTTCTAATTTGAATATTCTGTAATTTTTATATTTTCTATTTTAGTTTTTACACTGAAAATGAGGAATGTTTCAGTTATGGAGCTTCTATCATAATTCTATTGCTGAATTCCTCTTGTTGCTATAGTTGTTTGGGAAAGCCTGTCTAGCCGAGTACCGTCTTATTTTCAGTTTTCTTTAGATTCTCAAACAATCGAAAGCATTCTAGATTGATGACAGATTTTACGCCTATTTTCCTGCTGTATAAGAATATAATTAGACATGTACTGCAAATAGTTAATTTTTGAAAAAATGTACTTCAGAAATTCGTAAAAAGTATTCTTGGATGATTTTAGTTGGGGTTCGGTCAAGGTAGATCCAAAAAAAACAAATTTAAAAAATGTATTTTTTAATAAAGGATTATCTGCCGACGTTTCGGCTTACATTGTAGACCATCTTCAGGGCTATCATGAAGATGAGACAGGACGACCTGTCCCTAAGTTCACATTTCCATGACCGAAAAAAAACAAAAAAACTCTCCTTTTGCAATTAAGAAGGTTCACTCAAACCTCACCATTTCTTCTTTCCCGGTCTGTCTGCAGCCAAGCATACCTTTTAACATCCATCTTCTTTTTCTTAAATCAAATTAAGAGTAGCTCTTTCTCGTCGAGGGAGATCTACTCTTTATTTGATTTAAGAAAAACTTTAAATTAACTTTTATTTANGGCAGATAATCCTTAATTAAAAAATAAATTTTTTAAATATGTGTTTTTTGGATCTTCCTTGACCGAACCCCAACTAAAATCATCTAAGAATAATATCTACGGTCAAAAAAACCCTTCTTTTGAATCGTAAAAAGTATTATTTCTCGTTGGTTTCACTTCAGTGTTTCATGATGTGATGTTACAGACATTCCGTCGCTTTTTGAACTGCCTTTAACCTTACTAATAAATATACGAATAAAAAAAAAAAAAAATTATTTCTACATTTCACCTATGTTATTTAACTTGGAAACCAATTGAAGTAATCTGGAAAATTACGTACGACTTAATAATTTTTTATATTTCAAAATTTCAGCAAAACAAAGGTATGTATCATCAAAATTTTTGGATTTTTCGAGTGAGTTGAACTTATTAAGTTAAATGAGTAATTTTCTTTTAATTGGTGTTATATTTCATTATTCTCAAGAATATATTTCTATTTTTTAAATTATTTTAATTATTGACTATAATCTTAATAAATTTTGACATTGCAAAGAATAAATTACAAAATTTTCTGGGATCTCTTGCCCTTCGTCAATAAAGAGTGAAAAAGAGTCTTGAGTACTCCTCACTGACAAATGGCGAAAACCTGCTAGAGAACACAAATGATACTCACTTAAATTTAAAGAGAGGCTGTGTTTGATATTGAGCAAAATACAGATAGCCAATATGAGTGGGGGATTACCTGAAATTTCAAGCTCGAAAAATAAGTTTATTTTAACTGTACAAGGTACAATTTTAGTTAAGAGCAATGAAATTCAACCGAAGATTTTTTTTTAAATCTATAAAATAAATATGGTGGCAGCTAGACAACGAAATTCAACTATTAAGGGTCTTCCGGTTTACGGGAAGAATTAAATTTCATTTTAGTGGTCCACAAGCTACAATTTGTTGTTTTTCTTAATTAAATTTTGCCTGCGGCTTTTAGTTTTATATACAAATATTCAATTTTTATAGCAGTGAGGAATTCGCATAGTTTACGTAGTTCTTGCTTGACGAATATTTTCTGTCATCTTGAGTGACCTGGCATCAAAATTTTTCAAAAGAGGGATTGTCTCCCTTCTCGAGTTTTGCAAAACCGTCAAGAAAAAAAAAATGTTTTTCTTTATAGTGATGTTATCAAACTTGGGTAAGTAGTACGTGCATCATAGCTTGGTCTGCTGACTTCCTCTCTATCTCTATTTCTGAGCCCTCTCATTAATAGCTTCCAATTTCAATATTAGCAATTCTTTACCAGAAATCCGACTTCCACGCATTGTGTTCTATAAATCAATCTATTTTTCATCTTTATGAACGAAGGTATATTTTAACTGAGGATTTGTTAATTTGATCTTCCCCTGAATCTCTCCCATTACGGACAGGAGTATTATTAATTATTAAAATACTATAAAGTCTAACTAAAGATTAAAACCTTATACACTCACGCACTTATAATGAATAATAAAAATGAACTCATCCGAAGTGTCCTTGAAATAGCTGTTTTGAAAAATGCGGACCCATGAGACCAAGCAAACACTTAAGCATTTAAATAAGTAATAATAATACATATGAACTCATCCAACGGGACGTTGAAGTAACTAAGTAAAGTATGGGCGTTTTAAATCTCACATAACCTCATCCATATGCATTGAATATTGAAAATTATAAAGTCCAGCAGTCTTACGATTTAGGTTGTCTTTGCGATCTATCCTGTAGGATAGAGTTTGCGACCATTAATGCCTTATGTGTTCTGCACGTTCCCTTTCTACATCGTTGATATTCTGTAGGGACTATCGTTCCCATTGATTGGAGCTACTTACTGTATGCTACTTGATAAACATAATCGATATGATAAGGTTGTCTTTGCGATCTATCCTGTAGGATAGAGTTTGCGACCATTAATGCCTTATGTGTTCTGCACGTTCCCTTTCTACATCGTTGATATTCTGTAGGGACTATCGTTCCCATTGATTGGAGCTACTTACTGTATGCTACTTGATAAACATAATCGATATGATAAGGTTGTCTTTGCGATCTATCCTGTAGGATAGAGTTTGCGACCATTAATGCCTTATGTGTTCTGCACGTTCTCTTTCTACATCGTTGATATTCTGTAGGGACTATCGTTCCCATTGATTGGAGCTACTTACTGTATGCTACTTGATAAACATAATCGATATGATAAGGTTGTCTTTGCGATCTATCCTGTAGGATAGAGTTTGCGACCATTAATGCCTTATGTGTTCTGCACGTTCTCTTTCTACATCGTTGATATTCTGTAGGGACTATCGTTCCCATTGATTGGAGCTACTTACTGTATGCTACTTGATAAACATAATCGATATGATAAGGTTGTCTTTGCGATCTATCCTGTAGGATAGAGTTTGCGACCATTAATGCCTTATGTGTTCTGCACGTTCTCTTTCTACATCGTTGATATTCTGTAGGGACTATCGTTCCCATTGATTGGAGCTACTTACTGTATGCTACTTGATAAACATAATCGATATGATAAGGTTGTCTTTGCGATCTATCCTGTAGGATAGAGTTTGCGACCATTAATGCCTTATGTGTTCTGCACGTTCTCTTTCTACATCGTTGATATTCTGTAGGGACTATCGTTCCCATTGATTGGAGCTACTTACTGTATGCTACTTGATAAACATAATCGATATGATAAGGTTGTCTTTGCGATCTATCCTGTAGGATAGAGTTTGCGACCATTAATGCCTTATGTGTTCTGCACGTTCTCTTTCTACATCGTTGATATTCTGTAGGG
>KZ807254.1:288868-322099 GCA_000696205.2 Oncopeltus fasciatus
TCTTTTTTGTCTCCGAGTTACTCTTTATTATATCCGAAGCCGTAAAACTGATTAATGGAGTCGTTAATTCCTTGTTACCGCGATCCTTCTCAACTCCTGATCAACTATAAGTTATTATTATCAGAGACAGTAGGAGATGTTTAAAAAATTTTTTTGAGCCTTTTTTTTTAAACAGATGCGAAAATAATTAAGATAACTAGTTCTGTTCTTCATTTGTCTTATCTTAAATAATTAGAAAGTTTATGTTTTTATTTATGCGTGTTTGTATTTGGTTACTTTTAAAATATTACTTTTAATTTTAGAATCAGTGATTATAGGTGTGTGTGAGTGTGTATATATATATTTTTTTTCCTTATATTTGTGTCTAGCGCTATCTACCAAATAAATTATTTATATCGATTGTAATTATTTAATTAGTTAAACCTGTTTTTATGGTTGACGTGTTCAGGCTCCAATAAATTTTATTTAATTACCCATAAATTATGCAATAATAATGTTTATAAATATTTTTTGTGGTATTTAATCACACGTAAATTTTACTAATTTTTAGTGCAAGGGAACAGAATAAAAAATCTAACTGTCTAGCCAGGACTCGAACCTGGATCTCCTGCTATCCGGGCCGGTGCATTTACCAATTATGCTACCGGGACCAGTCTGATAAGGTATTAAATTCCCTGCACTAGTATCGAAAGCCTAACCTCCAAGGCCGGCAAATATATCGTCATATATGCTGAGAGGAGCCTACATTGCCAACGTCCCACGTAAATTTTACTAACTTTTTATTTTTTTTAGATTTTTTTTTTAAAGACAAGAATGATATAGAAATATTATGATGTATTTATTTCTACAAAGCAGGACAAAGCAGTTATAAATGAAATGTTGAAGATTGTTTAAATCCTCTCTCCCCTCTTTGCTTCCCCCACTCTTCAACTAAGCTCTGATCTTGCTCTGTGAGGTCACAAGCTCCAGAATCGATCGCTACGATGATTAATTCACATATTAAATTGTGCTCGGATCACAACTCGCTATGTCTTATCAAAGAGGGCTTTTGGTAATAGTTGTAATCTGTACTATGACTAAAAACTGTCATTATAATGCAACTCAAAAATAAACCATCGTCTCCCTTTCGAACGATGCAAGTCTGCCTGTTATTTTAGCAGAATTCCCAAAAAGAAACCAAGATATTTACATCAGTACCATTCCGCGGACTTTTTAAAAATTTCAACGGAATTTTACGGATCCTATATTGGATAAGAAAAAAATATGATCCGTTTCGCATTTATGATATTTTTATTCTTTTTTGTGGTATATTTATTAAAAACAAAGTTCATTCTCTTAATTAGTAGAGAATTTTTTGGAGTTTGGTCAAGGTTGGTCCAAAATTCAGTTATTAATTTGAGCCAATGATCCAAAATGATCTGGGTCGTCATGAAGATTTGATCCACGTGACAACACATCCCCTCTCGCCTTCAAGATAGCCCTAGAGATGGCTTACAATGTAAGCCGAAACTTCGGCAGATAATAAAAAATACATTTCTTTAATTTTTTTTTTGGATCAACCTTGACTGAACCCCAACAAATTCTCTACTAATAATCTCCACGGTTAAAAACTCTTTTTAGAGTTTTTTTTAAACAATAAATGAAAGGGAATAGAATAAAAAAATCTTACTACTTCAGCGGGGAGTCGAAGCCGGATCTCCTGCTATTATTCTATTCCTTTGCATTTATTGTATAAAATTAATGTGGGATTAAATACCACAACAAATACAATATTCTCCATTTTAAAGTTTTTATTGATCTTTCAATATTTGTCTCACGAACTGATTGTACCTCTGTAATAGATGATTTATCAGGACAACGCCAACTGTCGTATAATTTTAAATGTGCTTTATCTTATAATCCTATTAGGGATGAGTTAAGGGGGAAAATAATTTAAAATAGGTTTTTCCCCATAACTTGATTAACATGCTTCAATTGTTTTATTTTATATTTATCAAAATGAATTCATTGTACAGCTGGTAAGAATTTTATAATACTTTCAGCCACTTAGATTTTAGAGTATTCCGATAAATCTGACAGCAGCAATGTTTGGTCGATTATAGGCCAATATTGGTCGATGTCATACTATTTTTTTTTTTTTTTTGTTATCCCAACTTCCAGGGTCATAAATACCTTTTATGTAGAACAACGGATGACAAGAAGAAGGAAAGTTGTTGATAATGTTTGGGAAGATGGACAATCGAAAACAGCACATGAAAGAGGAGGCCCGAATAGGTCATGACCCGGCACGAGGCGACCCGCAACGCCGAACTAGCCTCATATAATTGGCTCCTTGTTTACACAGAGACTTGCCTGAGGAGTCCTTAGTGGAGTGTCTGACCTGTGGCCGAGGGTGTGCATGGTGGGACTAGGCCATTCAAATCCTCCAGGTTGATGATAGAATGGAGACCTGGCCACCGTCTGCCACATAAGATTAAGTCTTAGAGTCTGTCATTTTTCCAAATCATGTTAGGTGCATGCACAGCAAAGTTGAGCTGTTATACAAGTTAACAGTAAAGCTAGTTTCTGGGGGGCGCAAGGGTAGCTCATGGGATCCGTTTGGGTCTCACAATCCTATCTCTGCGGGTTCGAATCCCGCCCAGGCCAATCTTTCATTTATTAGTAAAATCTTGTCCTGAGTCATTGATGTTTAGAATGGGATGGCAACCTGTAGATAACCCCTTCCTTCATGATCCCAAGTGGTTGACAGGGAGGCTAACACTTATTTATTTTTAAAAAAAAGAAGCTAGTTTCGTATACATTTGAAAAATGTTTGAATGTTCTTCGAGCTATTTTAGAACAAATTTAAACCTTTGAAAATTTAAGGTAGTGACACGTATATATTGACGAACATTCAGTTCCTCGTAGGTTATTTGTGATTATTCATAAAAACATCATTGCTTTCTAATTTCTCACATTTGGCTAATGTCTAATTTAAAAGATATAATGGAATAAAGATTACTTTTGGTATTCTCTTTTTGACTATCTAGTCTTCTGTATAACCTTTCCATTAAATTTTATTATGCGTACCAACGTTCATCAGAAATCCTTGCTAGTAATAAACCATTCCTGTAGTGTCTCGTTAAAACACTTTCATTGTCAAAGAAGGAGCAAATGGGAATTTAACTCCATATTTTCAAAACACAAATTGTAAGAACAATTCATAGTGCGAAGTTAGTAATTTGTACTGTATAAGTATTAAATTTAATACTATTAAAAAGTGATTTCATTATTCAACGAGGATACTTAAAAAAAAAAAAAAAAAAATATAATTTTTGATGTCTATTGCGGCATTCTTTAGCAGCTGTTACTATCTAAAAAGTTCATTATATTTACGTAGGATTGATAATAGATATCATTAGAGAAATTAATGGGGCCTTGGCTCCTGTAAATCATTATTATCAGATAACAAGTCATACAGATTAAAGAGTTTTAACTAAGAGGTGAGTGATGTCCCCTTAGTTCTGATATTTATATTCCTATAAATAAACATTTCGTCCTCTCTGACACTTAACCTTATTTTATCGCCCTTAGTTTTTATTTTACAGCACCTTTTTTTCATTTTTTATTTATTTAGCTTGAATTTATGGGATCCTCATTTCTGGCTTCCTTATCAATTGGTCTAAATCAGTTGATGAATCATGGATTTTCTTCTGTCAATTTTCTTTTTGAATGAATTAGTTTGATCCCAGATAGATTGTTGCTTACGCAACACAATCTGATTTGACGTAATTCCTAAAACAGAAGGAAACAGATAGTCGTGTTGGTATTATTGTTATCCAAATACTAGCTCGTTTATGAAGGAGTAATTGTTTTATGCCTATGTTTTTTTTTGTTTTTTTTTTATTTTTTATTATTATTTAAATAATAATTGGGGGTTAATAGTATACATTAACCAAAAATAGAACACACAAAGAATATTGCATTTTTAGGAAATCAAGTCGTCATTTCCCTGGGAGAAGTAGAAAAAAAAAATTATTAACTGAGTTAATTTATCTTCTCTCTAATAAATGGAGTATAACTTATATAAGCGCCAATGACCTCAGCAGTCAAAGCGAGGGGGAGGGGAGGAGGGAGGAAAGTACTTGAATAAACTTATTTTGGTAATTTACTACTGGAGATCTAATATTTACAAATATACAAAACAATTCTAAACCTATTTAGACCTATGGTATAGAACTCTGGGGTACCGCTAAACCTTCCAACATCCAAAGCATCCAATCCTTCCAGTCCAAAGTCCTCAGAACCATTGTTAATGCTCCCTTCTATGTATCCAACTCTACCCTTCACAATGACCTCAAAATCGACCTCGTCAAAGACTTAGTTCCCAATCGTTTCTCTAAATTCCATTCCCGCCTCATACAACATACTAATCCCTTAGCCAATGAACTATCCTCCCAAACCCATCCCGATAATCCTACACAGNGTGACCTGGTTTTCAAATTCAAATTTCAAAGTTATTTTAGGAATATATTTACATACATAAAATTCACGGATTAAATTTACTCACTATATAAATAAGCAGATATTATATAAATTATAAAATCTGTAGTATTGATATCACATATCAAGCTTTACTTCTCTGCAGCCACGTGTAGAGAGTTAAAGAATTACATTTATATTAATATACCGCTTGGTAAACCAACCCCTTTGATTTTATGAAGAATGTAAAAAGAAAACATCCATTTAAAGTTCTTAATACTATTAATTATTGGATGTATATTTTTATTTTGTAACCACTTGTGGTTATTTATTTTTCGAGTATAATTCGTATTTAGTTGGATAAAATTGTAATAATTGCCGGGGGCTGATTAATAAGATGGTAATTTCTGAGTGTAATCGGTAAGTGTTGTAAAAATGACTGTTACTTCCGCTAGGTAGATATTCATTCTTCATTTAACGAAGGATGCAGGAAGGAGTTACAAGGTAACTGTAGTAAATGAACAGGTTTGAAAGTTTCAGACAATATAATGATAACCTGGAAATCCTGAGCAATCAGAAACTTTTATATTATAATGCCGATCTTCGACTTCATTTGTGAGACACAATCAGATCCAGTAAACTAACAAAAAGTTCCAGATTAAAACAAAATAACACCTAAATAGAACTAATTTTTGTTTAATTATCTATCTTTTAATGTATATATTACAACATATTCTGTTTTTGTTTTGTTATGTAGCTCTTACAATGACATGCAGTGTCAGTTAAAATAATTGAATTAATTATTAATTATCTTCTGCATTAGAGAAAAAAAAATTTCTGATTGTTCAAAAGTTATTTATTTTCTTCGATTACCTGAAAGCCGAAGTGGACTTTAAAACGTGAATATTTGGTAAAAATAAAATGCACCATAGAGTTTTCTCCTTTCACCTTAGCCTACTAATACATAATAAATGTTTAAGCCAGGGCTGAGACAGTTAGATAATTTATTCTATTCTCTTGCATTTAATTGTTTGAAATTTACGTGGGATAGAATACCACAATAAAAATAATATTTAATAAATGTTTATTTATTTATTTTCCTTTGGAATTCTTGGCGACTCTAGCAAAAATGGGTTGCGAATCCACTATCTAGGTCACACCGTTTGGTGGATCACAATTTCATTCAAAGTTAAATTTTCAGTACGTTAAAGAGCTGTATTTATTTAGAGGGAATCGTAGCAGAAGGTTACAGCGTTCTTCACTGTATAGCATAAGCAGAAAATGTCTTTGTTTCTGAACTTTTTTTTTAATCAGAGATTATATTTTATATTTGAGATTGCCACAGTTATATTTTTTAAATTATTCATCTTAATGAAATTAAGACAGAGTGAGATAGAGAGAGTGAGAGGGAGGAAGAGAGAGAGAGAGTGATTTTTTGAGGGTGAGAAAGACAGAAGAAAGAGTTCATGTTTGAAAACCAGTCTCATATATCCAATAATTCAATTATCTAATCGATTATTACAACATGGGACTCAAGGTTAAGTAAGGATCCAATATATATATATATATAAAATGAAGTACTCACGGCTAAGATATATAGCAATCAAGAACAACTGGGGTAGAGGATAGGGAGTGCAGTGCACACACTTATGATTTTTTTTGTGTGTGCACTGCACTCTGCATNTTATATATATAAAGGATGAGAGTAATTGTTTAGGATGGTAGCCACCCGAAAGAGGAAAGGAGAAGACGACATAAGGATTAAATAGGTGAAGGGTAGCTGGAAAAGTATAAGTGGTGGCTTGGTGAAGGGGTGACTTCTACTTACTGTAAATGTATGAACCACCTAAGAAATTTCTCGTCTCAGGGGGATTTGAACCCGTATATTTAAGTTACCCAATTAAAGTTATAAAATGCAACAAATCTCAATAGGAACAACTCATTTTTATTTTATTATGAAAAATGTAATGGTTCATGAAAGTGGAATATATAAAGATTTTTTGGACCTAAAATAAAATACACAGAGGCAAAACTTTCAGCTCTCGCTGATTGACCTTAATTACCCTTCTGACTGTGAGGCTTGAAGTTTGAACAATACTTTGCGAAGTCCAGTTCAACGAACCATTTGTATTATTATAATAAAAAATTATATTTTATGGTAAGACTTTAGTATTTATTTTGCATAATCATAGTACTGAAGTTTACATGGAATATGAATCAGGTAATTGTTGAAACGGAACGAAATTACTTTAAAATATATAGTTTGATTTTTACATTGTTAATCACAATGGTTGGAGGTTGGTTGGCCGTTGTGTTTATGCTGGAGAAATTAGTCAAGGTTTCGGCCAGGAACAGAAAAATAAAATACTCCAAAATTATTTGGTAATTATTGTTATGTGACCATGAACCTCTCTCAGAGATCTCTCCAGACATCACTATCGTCCTGATGATGGCTTACAAGTTGAGTCAAAAATCTTTATTTATTACATTCTGTTACTTAACATCTTGTAATTTGATGACTTAAAATAAATCTACTCATATAAAAAAATATAAATAAAATAAAAGAAAAAAATATACTAAAATAAAAATAAAATGAACAATAAAACAATTAAATGGTCATCAGTGTGCAGGGAGAAGGGGCCCATCGACCCCACTCCCAATAAATAAGTTTAGGCATTAAGGCCCAGGAGGTCACGAGGCCATCTCCGTTTTAGTGGCCGGTGAGGATTGGAGTCCGACGACAGGGATTATGCATATAGATTAGGATGAAATTGGAGTTTACTAGGTTGACATAATAAAAACATTATCCAATAATTTTTTAAGTATTTTATTTTTCTGATCCTGGCCAAAACCCTGTAAAATTTCTCCAGGTAAATCACAATAATCCCCTCATTAGGAGTGGGGTTTAACCGGAAACCTGACTATTCAATTTTTGCTCTAGCTGCTATAATTTGAATTTTTTGCCACTTAGCCAAATTCGTTACTTAACAGGATTTTTAAGAAAATTGTATCTCTATAAATATCGTTTTCCTATACCTAATTCCTATTATAGCGGAACTTAACTATAATTATTTAGTAACATTTTACTTTGTTCGGCAAAATTATATAGTGAAGAATTTAAGTAAATTTAAATTCAAATTTCCTTATATAATTATTTAGATCTAGTGGCCCATAATTATAGTCTAAACGCCATTTAACGCTATACTTATAATTAAAATATGTTTATTCAAATATATTTTCTTAAACCATAAAAATTGATAGATATGAGTGGGGACTGTATTTAAAATGTCAAATTTGATTTAAAATATTCTAACGGTTAAGAAGTCCTAATTAATTTCAAAACACAAGGAATCATGGTGCTTACCGCTGAAATGAATATATTATGGACTTTCTTAATTATTCAGAAATCTTGAAAAATTGTTATTGAGTTTTATCTGACAATTTAGTTTCAGTTCAGTGTGTTTTCTCTCTCACTCTCTCTCTCTCTCTCTCTCTCTCTCTCTCTTTCTCCCTCTTTCCCTCTCTCCCTCGCTCTCTCTCTCTCTCTCTCTATCTCTTTCAGATCAATTTATTTATTAGATTTTGTAAATTTTGTTTTTGTTATATGTATTCACCAGTTTGTTCTAAATTCTTATGTGAATTTCATCACATCCTAAGTGGACTATAGGAAAATAATAAGTATACTAATCTGGTTCAAGCAGAAACATGACTTTAATTACTTACATTGAATATTCCCTTGTGAGGGATAATGCCAAATCAGTCTCTTCCTTTTCCTCAGAATTATAAGTGGCGTTGGTGATTTATTAGATGTGGCTAAACTTATCAATATTCTGCTCCCTTCTTTACTCCTCCATGTTGAACATCAAAAAACATTTGACTTCATAAAGAAAAAAGGACATGTGCTTTAGCCGACTTGCAACAGGACTAGGGTGTATGTAGCTTCATCCAGATAAGTACCACCTCAGAAGTTCCCAACTATTAGAAATTCGCCGTACCGCTGACGTCACTTCACGTTGCGAACAACAATATTGTCAATTGGCTGTGATTAAAATAACAGGGAAAAGTGCCGTGTATGTGTGCTATGTGTATGTTAAATTATCTGAGTTTACGCTGCTACTATTTGGGGACCATTGTCTGTTGTCTGTATAATTGTTTCTGGTACTCCACTTTGGATACCTCAAGAGTATGTCTTTTTTTTACTTGTCATGATGGTCCTCATCGGGATTTTTTCAAGCCATTTTGAGGTCGCATCTATTAATAGCCTATGTTTACCCTCGAATGAATCGAGTCTATGTGCAGCGGACTCTATGGTTCATTTGGGGTTGACCAAGAATTCAGCGAGACTTCCGGTTCCTGGAGTCTGTTTTCCAGAGATCGATGACATTTATGAACAGTCTTCGAGAGATGAGTCGATTTGAGGCCACCAGACATGGAGCCGTGCTAAAGCCCTCATTGCCGAGATCTCCGGATGACCTGAATTTAACATGTTCATTACCGATTTACGCACACTAGGCTGTACTACTATTCGTCCTTGCCATAGAAGAACTCCGTCTTCGAAAGAAAGTTCTTCGCGTTTTCCGAAAGAAAGAAAAAAAAATTTTATTTCTTCGTCTGTAACGTGCTGTTTTGATTGGTGCCCCAGTCAAAGTACTGAAAACTTTTTGGAATCAAAATATTGCGCTTTGTCTCTAATTTTAAATATGATATTTTGACAGGCAAGTCCACGAGACGTAACTCTATTAGGTGATTTGGCTTTGGTTCCTCCGATTGTTCTAGCGTTGTAACTTCGGCAACTGTAGGTGGTAAGCGGGACAAGGTATCGGCCATGACATTACTCTTCCCTGAGCATTGAGCCGGTAGACACCACAATTACTCCCGTCGAATACGCCTCACCCATTGTTGCTTGTATCAAACCGACCGGAGCCGTGAGAATTTGCGAAGAATGACGAAAGACACCCGCTACCGTGAATGGAGAATATATAAACAAATTAAAGTGGGGGCTGGGCCTCCACAAATTAAATTAAAGCTAATTTGCGGTTATAGATCTGTGAGATGCCAATTAAGATGAAATGACGCGAAAATATTTATTATTGGAATCCATAAGGGCTATTCAGATTTGTACATAAGAAATTCCCGATAGCCATAGAACAAATACTTGTAAGGGACCAACATTACATTACTATAGGTTACATAAGAAATGTCCTTTCAGAAATAAACCACTCAATGTAACTGGACGCTCACCACCAAAAGATAAGTTCGCAAGACGTTTGCTTCGAACATCAAATTATTAAGTTTAAAAGACCTGTTATTTGTTTAGTTGTTTATTGCATTCAACAAGCAAAATAATTTCTTAAGAATATTACTAATTCTTCAAAGGATTTTAAAAATCTTTGAAGAGATCAGGTGAATTCCGAGGTCTATATCCTGTCGAGATTCACTCGAACATCGTTTGTTAAAAGTCATCTGGAGTCTGGTCGTCACTCTTACAGTCCGGGCTGGATTGAGAAGTGCTGCCGCTCGTCACATTTATGTTTTTTTGCTTCATATCACCATTAGTGTAAATTAAAGTCTATAGTATGGAGACTGGGTTATTTACTCTCAATCCATATTAGGAGGCCAAATATTTCTATGCAATTTCTCTTTAGTTATTGCTTATTCTTTCAGGAAAAAAAAATAAATCTTTACAGCTAGTATCATTAGTATAATTTTTTTTTTAAATAATTTTACAACTCATCTTTAAGTCAAGGCAAATGTTATAATTTTTCACCAGTTCCCCCCGTTCAATGTAGCTGCTCAAAATAATAATATCCATTTCATTTAGCATACATTTATGGGCTCTTGCACATCCATTTCTAATTGACCCTGATTTCAGTGTGGTTCGGGTGCATTAAAATATAAAGCACCAGGGATCTCTGTCGGTATGGGTATAACTATAGGTATCTTAAACAATTAATGAGAGGGAATAGAATAAAAAAATCTATCTGTCCCAGCCAGGAAACGAACCTGGATCTCCTGCTATCCGGGCTGGTGTGTTAAGCCATTACACCACAAGGACTAGCTGGATATCTCATTGAATTCCCTCTACACTAGCGAGAGCCTAACTTACGAGAAAGACGAGAACTTCGTCTTGTACTCGAAGGAGCTGACATTGTCATACATTTTGTCGACTCTCGTCATTTACTTTATTTTAATTTTAATTTATAAATATTTTATTTGGTTGTGGTTTTTTATCCCACGTAAATTTTAAACAATTAATGNAGTGTAAAAATCACAAGGAGTAACATTTTTCTGGGATATCTCGCTCTTCGTCAGTGAGGAGTAAAGAGAGACTCAATATATGTAATAAAACACTCGCGGCTGTGATATATATATATATGTCACCTTTGTATTAATAAAATGGACGCACACACGAAAGACATAAAAATATTCAATATCTTGAATAAATAATTATTTTATTACAAATCCAACATGAGAAAAAATGTTTATTTTAAATTTTCAATAATTTGTCTTTTATATTATTGTTATCTCTAACAGTAAAAATTTTTCTTATTTATTTTACTTGAAATTCTGTATTTCTGGTCTGGTATAGAAGAAAGTTTATTAAGTTTGTTAATGCTTTATAACCACAAGGAGATATATTTCCGCAAGGAAATAAAATATTCTTCCATTTTTACACTATTATTAGTTATTTTGTTATTAGATTATTTTCGATAAACAATAAAAATAACGAAAAAATAAAATATGCACAAGCTGGTAAAATCATTTAAAAATTAAAAAATTTTACCTGTGTGCTTTTCGTCTCTTCTGTCACGAAATATTTGGCAATCAAGGTTTCTGTTGCCCCGATCCTGAATCAGGCTAATAACTAAACCGAGCGGTGAATAGGTCCTCCGTTATTTGCTAACGACAGTAGGTCATCGATTTCAATAAAATCAGTATATATATATAATTATTAGTTAATAATATGCATAAAATTTACATGGGATAAAAAAACCACAACTAAATAAAATATTTATAGGTATCTTATTTTTCCAGAATGAAATCCTGGAGTCGAATCCATGATTTTGTGCTTGGAAAATAACCATGCTCAATACTAGATCAAGAGCTACTCACTTTATTTTATCTCAATATTTTTATTTATTTATTAGTCATCATTATATCATTAATTATGATTTATTTTTGTTTATTATTATTGTCTATATTGGAATGGGGCAATTGCATTGTTGTTGGGGTTTCCCCCAAAGGGAGGCTGGCTCGGACGTTGAGGCTGGGCATGGTGGAGGGGGGTACGGGCCCTCGGGCAGATCAATGCAGGCCCTTGAAGCTGGGCCGGCGCGTTGAGGCCCGCCCCCCGCCCAGCCCAGGGACCCCACACTCCGCAATCCTCTGCCGTTCGCTTCTCACCCCTCTCCATTCACCTCATGTAAGTTATCAGCATCTCCCCAGCCTTGGTACCCCCGACATCACCTTTGTGCCATTTGGTCCCACCAACTCGCGCTTCTACTGCACCTTTATATGTTAAATTAGTTAGAAGGCATAGGCAATTTTATCACCTACTATTCTGTGCATAAATTGAAATTCATTTGATACCACTCATTAGCTCGTCGAAGAAAAACTGGGAACATTGCAATTGGATCATATTTAAAAGTTATTCTGTTTAATATTTTTTTTAAATAATTCTTTCAATCATGAAGCATCTACTTTATAACTAGTAGCAATGTCCACTGCAGATGAAGATCAAGTTTCTGTATCCATTTAGTACAACACTAGAATTGCACTTAACTATTTTTCAGTGTCAATGCCATTGTTGACCGACTAACATTTTGTATGAGTGGTTGCATATCAATGATGGTACTGACATATAGTTAATATTTTAAGAAAGTAAAATTTCTAATAATCTAGTTTAATCTACCATAATTAATTAAATCCCCGTATAAATAAGAAAATTTAAATGCTATTGCACCAAAAATTGCAACACTTGTAACATTCCATTCACCGTGTATATTTCATACAATACAAATTATTTCTTATTTCTTTAGAACTTTTTTTTTTTTTTTTAATCAAAATATAGTCCTTCTTTTAATATAAATTATGCCGTCAACAGTTACTTAATCAGCAATTTTAAACATCCCTGATGATGTTGATAGAAACTGCACATGGAAAACATTGGGATTTCCATCCCTCCTCTGGGAATTCTGCCCGTCACCATGTATCCCAGGGGGTGTAAAGGGGTGGTTTCGTGGAAAGTTGCAAGCCATACAGGTGTCATACGACGCGATTAATAGCTCACAAGCTGCCGCAAGACTACAACACATCATCAATCCTGGGCGTTCGGTTGTTGGCCAGGCTCGGGGCGACGACCCTTGTACTCGGATCGAAGATCAGCCGTGGAAAAAAAAGCAAATTTAACGATGCGAGGGGAAGGGAAGGGACAATGCAGGTGTGGCTGGTTCGCAAGACAGTATCGCAGCAATTTTAAACATCCCTGATGATGTTGATAGAAATTGCGTCTTATATTTTGTGAGGTATTAGTCAATCAACTGATTCATAATCAAGAAAATATTGAATAACATGTTAGGGCTAAAAAAAAAAGTATATATATAAANAATTTTTCACTAATTGACCAAATAAGAGTGGGGGGGGGGGATTACCGAAAAGTTAAGTGCGACTAAAACATTTGTTCTGACTTCAGTTGGCGCAATAGTTATTTAGAGATATTAAACTCAACACTGATTCGTTTATGGTCAAAAGAAATACTTCAGGATTTACACAGTAAAATTGAACAATTAGGAGTAGAGGTTTACTTGAATCTGTAATTATAATTTTACTGTCTAGAGTCACAATCAGTTATTGATCTTAATGAAATTTGAAATTTTCACTTTTATATGTTGAAAGAAAGACGAAGTTTGTTACTTAATCCAATTGCTCTTATACGTATGAAGGAGATTTACATGAAGTACCGAGTGCGAATAATAGTCTGTTTTCGCTGCTGTTTGGTCTAATATTCAGTTTAGAGAATGGTATTGAAAAAAAATTTGTTTTTTGAAAAAGTTATATTTTATAAGATTGGCGATGATAATACATGAAATGTTTAAATAGAAATGGTCATCAACTAGCATGGATTCGATTTGGTTGGTGAAAGTTTCATTCTGGAAGCTGAGACAGAGAGTTCCTTTACTACGCTTAACACATGCCGGAAGCCAGATAATAGACGCTTAGTTTCTGTACCTTGCTGGATATATTAGTCAGGGTTTTAGCAAGGAATTATAAAAATAAAATACTCCAATATTATTATGTAATTATTTACGACTTTTCGACTTAACTTGTCAGTCATCATCAGGGCGATAATAAAGTGTTCAGTTCAGTTCTGGACTCTGAGTGTGACCTTAAACCTCCCTCGGAGATCTCTCCAGACATCATTATTACCCTGATGATGACGTACTTGTACTCGACGGCCAACCAACCACAGAGGGGGATCAAAATAAGTTTCTATAATTTATGTATTTAAAACTTCTTGAGCAAGAAATAACTTTATTTAGTATGACCTATGATGTGTATAAGGGATAGTTCCGATTATTGGGAGGATATTGTTGAATTCTATTGAATGAAAATGAAGGACTAATTTTTTGAAAACCCAAGTAAATGATGATCAATGTTTCATCGATTGTTGTTTTATTAACAAATTTTCAATAAAGATTTGTAGAGTACAGTAGTGGTAATATATATATTTTGAAAGATTATTCTTATATCTTATTAACTTTCAACATTTTAATCTAACTAATACAAAAGGAGCGAAATTTAAGAATTTTTTTATATTTTACCCAAGGCCTCATGTCTTAATATTATTCATTGATTGATTAGTTTTTTAGTTCCACATAGAGATGGAATGTAAATCCGAATTTTATGCTAATTTTCTTGTAAATCATTACTGATTGAATGTAACTTTTTACTTGTAAATTTTGTTTTACGTGTAAACCCCTAATTTCTATGGTTAAGTTTTGCCAAAATTGAAATAAACGTATATTTTTTTTTATCTCTGTCTAGTGTTTGTTGGCTGCTAATTGTAGCTGCCGCTCTGTTGTGTTATTTTGATAAAATACAAACCTTTTGTATACTTTGCATTAAATGAAACTATATATTCTAGGCAATATGAACAAAACTAATGACTAACTAATAAATAGTAACTAATAATAGACTAATAACCAAATAAGTTTTCTGTCTTTACTAAAAAAAAACTTTTGGCTAAAAAAATCCTTTTGACTTTTCTAAATGTAATAAGAACTAAGCTAATTGAAAATAAACTTTGTGAAGTAAAATATTAGGTCAAAATTAAATTTGTTAATTGACATGTATTATTATATTGTGGTGTACGATATTACAACACAATATAATATTACAAAAATTAAGGTTCGTTCCCTGGCTGCGACAGATAGTTTTTTAAATCTATTCCCTCGCATTAATTGTTTAATATAATATTACTTTTCAATTTATATATTATGTTTATCGGTAGTTTGTCTTTTGAGTTATACAATTTTGATGAGAATTGTGAAATAATAATATATAATAATGGTATATAATACAATTAGATATATTACGAGAATTAGATTAGATGTATTACCAGAATTAGATGTATTACGAGAAGTGTCTAAATTCTAATGTATATTTAGCTTTCTGGATAAAAAAATGTTCTAGTCTACAATATCTTGCCCGAAAAATTCATAAAAAAATTTATAGGAGTGATATTGCAGGTTAGGAATTTGATAGCTTCAGTAAAATATGTAGTCTTTCTGCTTTTTAAAAAACTTTATTGCAATCGGTTTCACAGCTAATATTGCATCTTCAGGTTAAATTATTAACAACAGTTGTTAATAGATTGTTTTAAAGGTTATAACCATGAAGTTTCAGTTATAGCTGTGAAACCGATTACAATAAAGTTTTAAAAAACAGAAAGACTACATATTTTACTGAATCTATAAAGTATACTATTTAATAACAATAGTACGAGCGCTGGTGGTTGTGTCAATATGCTTGCCTTGCTGTTTTGATAAAATATAGGTATTTGTTATGTTTGAGTCAATCTATAGGCTGTCTATAGTTTCTGCTCTAGAGCTTCTTCGAGATCAGGAAGAAACTCCAGAGCAGAAACTGTACGGTTTCAGTATGGAGAATGGCCCTACCGCTACTGAAGTGGCTGGATAGCAGTGGAGTCATCATAGGTGCTTTGTCATTGGCATATTGCTTTTAAATGTTTACAGAAAGTTTCAGTTCATTATTGAACTAAATTGACCAAATAAGAGTGGGGATTACCGGAAAGTCAAGTGCGACTAAAACATTTGTTCTGATTTCAGTTGGCGCAATAGTTATTTAGAGATATTAAACTCAACACTGATTCGTTTATGGTCAAAAGAAATACTTTAGGATTTACACAGTAAAATTGAACAATTAGGAGTAGAGGTTTACTTGAATCTGTAATTATAATTCTACGGGCCTGAGTCACAATCAGTTATTGATCTTAATGAAATTTGAATTTTTCACTTTTATATGTTGAAAGATAGACATTATTAACAACAGTTGAAGCCATCATAGGTGCTTTGGCTGTAGGTCTTCGACGAAAGCATATTATGCAGCTCGCTATCTGTTTTTTAACAAAACTCAGCCCCGTAGAAATCCAATATTTAGTTCTGAGTATGGAAAGGGTTAAGAAGAAATTCGAGGTAAGGTTGTACCTTGGGAGGCGATGAATTCTAATNCTTATAATATTTTTGTTAAATCAGGAAAGAAAGGCAAATATAAACATAATAATTACAAATAATACACAATAAATAATAATAGTATGATCAACCTGCCAGTAATTTACAATATCTAAAGATTCTACATTTATATTTGTTAAATGAATATCTTCAAAATCAAAACTAACATTTAATTGAATATTAGGTAATTGTAATGTTAAACATATTGTACTTTCAACAAATGTATAATAATTAGAATTATTAAGTAATGATTAGTCTTCTAGAGACAATGAAACTGTTTCCTTAGGATGAACAGTTAGTGTATGATTACCTGATAAAATATATAATTTCTTTCTATTAAATACAAGATATTTATTAATTAAGGGAATACATTTTACAAAGAAAGCTGGGGTACTTATAACTAATGAATTACAACCATCTCATTCTTTATCGTCTATCAAGATACAAATCTAGAATTGTAAATAAACATATTAAGATATGTCTAGATATTGTATCAGATTAATAATACACATGTTTGATTTTTTAGAAACTTTTTTAAAATAATAATTATTATTGATGAGTTCACATTCACCTGTTAGTAACTCGTTATATCTTAATACCAAAGATGGGTAGACATGTGCTGTAACACATTTGTTATCTCTTATTACAGGATATGATAAAAGGAAAATAGTTTCATAGGAAGGAGAGGAAAGAGGGATCTGTACAAAATATGATATATGATTTTTATGTAAGGAACAGTGTACCTTACCCAATTGCCCTAGTACNCATTCACCTGTTAGTAACTCGTTATATCTTAATATTTTATATTATTTTTATATAAGGAACAGTGTACCTTACCCAATTGCCATAGTACTTCAGGAAGAGTTTATATAAACTTTATTTGAGTATTCTGAATGATTTTAGCTACTTCTGAAAGAGACAAAATGCTAGAACGAAAGATATTCAGTTTACCAAATTCTAGACTTGTATCAATATAATTAATTTTATTATACAACAAGATGAGGTTTTCAAACAAAAAGGTGTATTGGTTATGTAATTCAGTTGTACTTGTAATATTAGTTATTATGTGGAGATGATGCTTGACCTGTAACAGATGAAGTTTTAGTGTTCTTTCTGGGACGTTTCATTCTGTTTGGGTGAAATTTTTTTTGTTTATTAATTTTCCCTCTAATATATGTGTATTTAGTTTTAAAGTATTTTGGTTTGTGTTTCTTGTGAAATGTGGTTTTTAAATACGGTTCTGGTATAGAGGGTTCAGTTTCCCTACTTAAATTTAGCTGTTCAGTTCGTTTTTGTTTAATTAATTTTATTATTTTTGCTTTTTCATCAATATTCCTATGGTTTGTACTCAACTTCATCTATATCAATCGGTTGAGGACAAATAGTCATCAACTCATTAGAATAAGCGAAGCAAGTTGCCTTATTATTATTATTAGTTGATTTTAGTTGTGGTTCGGTCAAGGTAGATCCAAAAAAATACAAATTTAAAAAAAAAATGTATTTTTTAAAAAGATTATCTGCCAACGTTTCGGCTTAAATTGTAAGCCATCTTTAGGGCTGTAGAAATACAATATCATGAGAATAAAATAATAATTAACAATATTGTAATATAGAATTACAATAATGTAATGTGATATCAACAGTATGAATGTAGAAAGCTATGTAAGAGAATTTAAAAACATGCAGACAACAACCTATTAACAAAAATAATTAAATAAATTAAAACAGTAATTGACCGGTGTGGTATCCCATCATGGTGTACCTATCATGAAGACGAGAGAGGAAGTCTTGTCGCTAAGTTCACATTACCATGACTGAGAAATATAATTTTTCAGATAGACACCGTGGGTGGTGGAAGGGTGGGGGGAAGGTAAGAGGCGGAAGGTACAAAGGGAGAGCGGTCTGTTTCAAAAGGGGGCAATAAAAGGACAAAGAAAAAAAGGAAGGGTATTATTGGGAATAGGTAACTTTGGAACTGGGAAAAATGTTTGACAGGTTTATTGAGAAGGAGGGCTAATGGTTTTTAGAATGTTGAAAATGTTTGAATAAGTTGAAAAAATTTGTTCTATGCCTGTTCTGTCGTTAACTGGATAGTGTTGTAAGTTAATGAGAACGGTTTCAGATAAAAGGCGTTTGTGTAGTATTTTATTATATGTCAATTGCGTATAATTTGGAATTTTAAAGTTTGCCGCATTAATTATGTAAGTGTTATGCTGCAATCATTTGTCAATTTACAGCGAGCATCATTTAAGTCCTGTATTTGTAGTAGTTGTAAGTGTGCACATGATGTTGGGTGAACACCATGTATAAATAATAAACAATTAATGCGAGGGAATAGAATAAAAAATATATCTGTCCCAGCCAGGACTCGAACCTGGATCTCCTGCTTTCCGGGACGGTATGCTATCCATTGTACCACCGTGACGAGCGAGATAACTTGTTAAATTTCCAACACACTAGCGAGAGTCTAACCTACGAGAAAGAAGAATACATTGTCTTTTGCTCGAAGGAGATGACATTGTCTAGCTATTTATCGACTCTTCATTATTTACTTTTTATTTTCATTTATAAATATTAATTTAGTTGTGGTGTATCATCCCACGTAAATTTTAAACAATTAATGCGAGCGAATAGAATAAAAAATCTATCGGTCCCAGCCAGGACTCGAACTTGGATCTCCTGCTTTCCGGGCCGGTATGCTATCCATTGCACCACCGGGACGAGCTAGATATTAATTCCCAACACACTATTTTTAACCATGTATAAATGTTCTAACTAGTGTGGCGTCCAATTGTAAAATTAAACTATTTAATTTAACAATGAAGTGATCCTTCTAAATTATCTAACTTATATCTAGTAATAACTGTTTTTCGTTTCTCGTCTAAGCGGTTCAAGAATTCTACCGGGTGTTCCCTAGTGAAATTCTATGAGTTCATTCACGTTATTTCAATTATTATTATAAGCCACGGCTTCTGCCCTGCTTCATAGCAGCCTTAAAAATTTACCAGTGGTAAAATTCTGTAATGTGGTGTTCTGTAATATCAGACGTACAATAATTTTGTAATAACTCCTCACAAGTTGCTATGAATTGGGGAAGTTTATAACTTGTTCCATCATATTTTGGCGTATATTTGAGGATATCATGGAGGATGGCTTTTGATACTTTAGTTTGAGTGGACATGATTAAGGATTTAGGATTAAGAGATGAAGGCTTAATAAATATTTTGGTATTATATATGCAGGTATACACAATGGAAATTGATTTTGTGGTTCTTTCGGGTCTTCGAAAGTTGACGATGAGCATGATGAAGATGTTGAAGTTCTCTTCTGTCTGTATTTGAAAGTTGAAATTGTTTTCAAAAAGTCTAAAATATTAGTGTTCCGAATCGGTAAATTGATCTCGATAATTTAATTTAATTTATAAGTTCTCGCTAGTTAAGGATAAAAATCCAAAGTTTCTCGATATGTGGGATAAGTTCGCACTTAGTGTAAGTCAAATAAACGCATTTTAAGAACTTCTGCGGGTCCCTGTTCGGGCGCCAGTTAAATATAATGAACACTAATTCGGCTTTTTGAAAAGTAACTTTTTTACAAATAGCTACACGGGCTTAATAACTGTCGGAACATCAGAGAGCGCAAGAAAATATTACAGAATATGGCGGGGTTTATGTAGTAGAAAAGTGCAGATGTAGGCAGTCAGCAGTATCCGGGGGAAAGCTGGATGTAACTTCAGACAAAATAACGGGATGTTTTGCTGATGTACAAAGCGGAGCTTTAGAAGTCGAGTATCGAGGTACCTTGAGTACTTCCAGTTCGTTGAGAAATGAGAGAAGTGACGAGATCTCTGGAGTAATGAGACCTTTTGAAAGTAGGGCGAGCTTGAGAGCAGGTCGGTTGAACTCGCAGAATCTAAGTGGCTTTGAGATTATATAGGACGATCTTATGAAAAGTCTGAGCATTCTTGCAGAATTTAAGAATTCGTTCTTCCGGGTGATGTCTGGGTTAACTGTGGTTAGTGTGTTTGTTCGATTGCCTTCCAGGCAACGGGTTTCAGCTTTCCTAGTAGTTGCTGCAGTGCCGATCACAGTAGGCCAGTTTTCACAAGGTAGCTTTAGATGGTGGTTCCATAGTGGTCCTTCCCACCGTAATGCACAATTATAAATTTCTGAAGGTATTCAACCCCTGGAAGCTACTATATCTGCTGGATTCCTGTGTGAAGATTGTTTCTATTCAGCTGCGGGAACGAGCTCGTTAATGTCTTCGACTCTGCGATTCAAACACTTACAGCATCTGTGAGTGTTTATCCAACCAAGAGCTACCCTGGAGTCGATAAACATTGACAAATGCCAACTGCAGGAAGGCGCAAGATATAAATTAGCTTAGCTAGCAAGAAGACCTCGAAGAGTTCTAGTCTAGTAATCGACTCGTATTTTACTGGAGAGACCTTTGTTTCGCCTGCTACCAGGAAACTTTGACTAGATAATCCGATAAACTAGCTGGCGCATCTCAAAATCCAATGATTCTGCATATTCTTTGACGCGAACAAGTAAATTGTAGTATGCGTACTTTGGTAAGTTCGCTCCAAGTTTCAGGGAAAGATAGCCAACGTTGTTTGAGATGGGGCGCAAGTTAATCATCCCATTCATATTTGTTTTTCCAGAGGTCCTGCATGAATAGTTTGGCGTGAAGACAACAGGGGCGAAAAATCCTGGACGATTAAAAATTCTTGAAATGATTGATAAGATGACTCTTAGTGATTGACGGATTTGGTAAGTCATGGATGACTTATGCAAAAGTATCTTCTTGGGGATTCCAGGTGAGTCAGGAAATTTTACTGTCCGAGGGGATTATAAGCTCTGCTCTGGTTAGGAGTACTGCCTGGAGATAGGACTTAAGGCACGTTGGTATCACTCGAGTGAGAACCCGCCCCACTTGAGCAGTCCAGTTAGTTACAAGCATAATTTCTTGGCCTCATCCTCGTTGTCCGCACCCGGAGCTACATCTTCGACCATGATCTCATTGATATACGTTGAATTGCCAGAGGAAATTTGGCTCCTTCGTCTTGAATTGGTTGGCGTGCTACGATAATTATCAGCATGGAATGGACTTGAACTCAGCCCATACGTTACTATGTTGAGCTCTTGATCAATCAGATCACGTTCTTGCTCTTCACAACACATATTGGAACACTCGATCTCCTGTGTAGACCAAGATAGAACTTATATAGACCGGATTTGCTTTGTCCGAACTTCACAGATATCTATTTGCAATTTAAGGCCAGAGTGTAAATTATCATTCAAGCTGATATTTTTAGAATTTCAGTACGCATCAAAAACAATCGAAGATGCTGCTGCATTACCCTAAAATGTGGTTCATACCACGTAACGTGCTGTGGATTTTTCTAGTGAATAGGAATTTTTATTTGCACTAAAATATTCACCTGAGTTATTCTGGAGACCCGATTATATGCCATTAAATGGCTTTGTAGGAGAACATGGAAGTTTTCGAAGTCGTCAGAGCCATTCTTGCTTTGCAGTCTAGAGATAGTAGAGCTGGAGTTCTCTTCGGGTAATGAATGTAACACTATTTTCTATAGAGCTGCTTTATTCCCATATGGTGTTAACAGCCTAATGAGCGATTTTAACATTATTTACATAACTGAGGTCAACCCTGGTTGTACATGTGATTATTCACTGCAGTAGGTTCACAATGATACCAGTTCACCCGGCAGAGCGTGCACACTGGACAAGTACCCTCAAAGACACAGGTGTGGGTTAGAGTCCAAAACACAATAATCTATCTTTACCCAGTGAAATTACGCAAACTACATACCTAACGATGCAGTGACGTCACTCGGGTCTGAACACATATCATTCCCATCTTCCAAGTGTGATAGGATCATTATAGTTCATTTACATCCAAGGGTAGTCTTATTACATTTCTGGAAGATTATATTTGTCGCGTCTTTATTATCAGGGGGAGGACGAATGTCAAGGTCCAATACTACAGGGATAGATTGATAGAAACTCTTGAGTATCGTCGAGAGTGAAATAAAGCGAAGCTAATATCAACACAATTTTACATTTAGAAAATCATATTTGAGCAAATTTTTTGGCGGATTTGAACGTGCCGAATATGAAGCAACAATGTTTTAATAACTCTTTGCTGCTTTGTTTATTTATATACTTACTGTATGATTTTTCCAATAAATAAACAATATGTTTTTGCATTCATGTATTGTTTATTTAATATTAGTTGAGGATTTGCTTTAATTATTTATATGAAAGTCATTAGGGTAACATCATCGCTGTTTTCAAGTCAAATGTGTGCTTTGCAATAGAACGCATAGTACATCTTTCCCTGGATATAGTGATAAACAATTTTGTAGGTCGCAAAAGTACAAAAACCATATTAGTGAATAGTATTACGCTAGTTAAATGAGTAGGTGTTCTCCCGTTCGTTTGTTCCTTCGTTTTATTTTTATTGAAACTTATTTGAAAAATAAACATATCGAGCTCTCAAACTGGCGATTTAGTATAAGTAACTTTTTAAAACAAATATTTTTTTAAATTAAAATTTTCAACAATATATAAAAATGCTAAATTTGAAGATAGCTAAAATAATACAAACAAACTATAAAACATAGAACCGTAAGTATATCACGCATTAATTTGGACTTGTTTGTCGAGTTTCATTGTTGTAATGTTAATTAATTTAGGATAATTACGAAATAACGAATAGAAAAAAAAAGTTTGGGATTTTGGGAAGTTATTTAAGCGATATATTGTAAATTCTATTTCACTGGATCATAGTCAATTATAAAGCAGAATAAAATTTAAAATTTCCCAAGACAGAAACTATATTAACGGCATCCTTTTTGTTAATACTTGTAATTTTAATTCTAATGTCAGACAAACCCCATTCATAGCGCTTGATTTTCTGAGCTCTATAAGAGATTATTGATTATGTTTAAAGTTATTTACTGAAGCTCACATAGTTAAGATAATGTTATGGGCTACGTATAGGTCAATAATATTTAATAACAAAGATAAATTGATGTAAATTGATTGTAACAAATAATTGCACCTACTAATTTCGAATAACAATAGAATCTACTGCCCTTTCTAACTAAATAGAAAATATGAATTTAATTTCTTAATGTTATTTAACAGATATGTACAAATAAATTAAATGTGCTTATTTACAAAGAGGCCTCAGAATACTTACTGATAACTGTCAAAGGCCACGATTAGCTTTGAGACACACGATCTGACACCGTAACTGACACAAGCTGAAACTAATTTATCTCTGGCTGGGGGGCCGCTGGCGAGCTGCTTTTATAACTTCGCGGAAGGGGCGAAGCAAACCTTTAAGAATCCAATAGTTATATTCGCGCACACCTAATTTCCTTTTCAGAAGTAAGGAAGCAGGTGGGTTCCTTCAATTGGCCCCTTCCCGCATAGGCCTGGTCCTCTCGTCACATATTTCCCTAATAATAATTGTAACAGCTAGGTTACATTCTTTGCAAATAATTGTTGTCTTAGGCTTATTAATTGTGTCTTACATAAAAATGGTGGCCGCTAGTTTAGGAAAAATGTTTTAATCAATTGTTTTCTTCATTTTTTTTAACCTAATCTAAGGTTTTGGTTAACCTAAAATTTCAATGATAATTGTTATTTTTAAATACATAATTCTATTAATAATGTTAACAAACCGTTTTTAATAAAATATTGGTTTTCATGTTTAACCCCACATATAATGATTTTGCTGATTAATAAAACACATTTTGAACTATTTTATTGTATTATTTGAATTTTTATATAATTTATATTGATGGAGAGCTTTATTTTTGGGCTTCCAGAAACCCCCTCTCCTTCTTATAGCCTGTTCTCCAAATAAAATACTAAAATGACTTAGATATTGTTAATTTGTGCGCTTTCATTAGGAAAAATAAAATATTTCAGCTAAAAATAGTTTTAAAATNATATAATTATTTATTGAAATAAAATATTTTATTAAAGAATGTGCTTTATTACCTACTCTGTTTTTAATAGAAATTGAGTTTGCAGGTAAACCTTCCTGCTAGTATTAGTCCAATTTTACTTATTATATTCTTTTGTTTTTCAATTAAATGCCATTTAATAATTTTCGAGGCTAAAGATAAAATGCTGGGGCTTCTAGATTGCCATGTTTAATGTCGTATATCAGGTAAACCCCTACTCCTACTGTTTCAATTTGGCTCTGTGTATTCTCATATCTTCCAATTACTGTTATAATTAGGTGTGATGTGTTTCGTTGCGTTGAACTCATACCATACGGTCAATGTATAATTTAAAGTACACATTAGCTTAATTCGATTTCGTTATTTAGTTTTTTTTAATTTAGAATCTATGTTAAGTTTCATTGTGGAAAACTATACATTTTGGTCGGATTAGTTAAAACATCGAAAAAGTATTCATAAAATACGTCATTAGAATGACCATAAATAGCACATTTTAACGTAATTCAAGAAGAAAAAATACAAATAAATTTTTATTGAAATGATTCATGATGGTATTTGTTTTGTTGTGCATACGTGCATTCTTAATGTTTTCTATTTTAATTTAATAGATGCTTTTAATGTTTTCCATTTTTCGAATTTTTTCTTGTATTACGCAGTATTAAAATAAAATATAAACAAAAACTATAAAATAACCCTTCCTTTTTATCTATAAGTACAAAACAAGGCCATTTTCAAATAAATGGAAATGCTATTTTCGGAAAGTGAGAATACCACAATTCCCAATCCCTAGGTTCATATTTTTATCGTAAGAAGCTGTTGTTCGGCCTAAAACTAGTATATAGAATAGAATGAAGGTCTCTCCGCTATCATCTCCTTGAGATCCTCTATGAGAGTAGCTCATTGTAAGTTTCTACTAACATTACGTGCTTCAACTCCCGATTGGTCCATGATGTCAAGTCTGATTCATGCCCCTTCACTTCACAGAAACTGGCCGTTCTCCTCGCGGAGAAGCTGTTTCTTCCTTTGAAAACCACATGTTCCAACAACGTCATAATTCTCTTTCTTCTTATATATATATAGACCCGATTATATGCCATTAAATGGCTTTGTAGGAGAACATGGAAGTTTTCGAAGTCGTCAGAGCCATTCTTGCTTTGCAGTCTAGAGATAGTAGAGCTGGAGTTCTCTTCGGGTAATGAATGTAACACTATTTTCTATAGAGCTGCTTTATTCCCATATGGTGTTAACAGCCTAATGAGCGATTTTAACATTATTTACATAACTGAGGTCAACCCTGGTTGTACATGTGATTATTCACTGCAGTAGGTTCACAATGATACCAGTTCACCCGGCAGAGCGTGCACACTGGACAAGTACCCTCAAAGACACAGGTGTGGGTTAGAGTCCAAAACACAATAATCTATCTTTACCCAGTGAAATTACGCAAACTACATACCTAACGATGCAGTGACGTCACTCGGGTCTGAACACATATCATTCCCATCTTCCAAGTGTGATAGGATCATTATAGTTCATTTACATCCAAGGGTAGTCTTATTACATTTCTGGAAGATTATATTTGTCGCGTCTTTATTATCAGGGGGAGGACGAATGTCAAGGTCCAATACTACAGGGATAGATTGATAGAAACTCTTGAGTATCGTCGAGAGTGAAATAAAGCGAAGCTAATATCAACACAATTTTACATTTAGAAAATCATATTTGAGCAAATTTTTTGGCGGATTTGAACGTGCCGAATATGAAGCAACAATGTTTTAATAACTCTTTGCTGCTTTGTTTATTTATATACTTACTGTATGATTTTTCCAATAAATAAACAATATGTTTTTGCATTCATGTATTGTTTATTTAATATTAGTTGAGGATTTGCTTTAATTATTTATATGAAAGTCATTAGGGTAACATCATCGCTGTTTTCAAGTCAAATGTNAAAAAAAAAAAAAAAAAAAAAAAAAAAAAAAAAAAAAAAAAAAAAAAAAAAAAAAAAAAAAAATCAAGTTGTTACAGCCTGTGCGGGAGGGCTGGCTGTAACCTAAATCGATCAGATTTGATTATGTGCAAAAAATTTCTTTCTTTCAACATTTATTTTGCTTAAAGTATCTTGGTGGGTATTCGCCATGTTTTCTGGTATAAATCATATTTAAAATGTATAATATATTTATTTCCCAAAATTGGAGTTTTTTGGTTTATTATAAAAACTACCCCAGTCAACTCCACTCCTTTTTTGTAGAAGGATTTGAATGCCTTACTCTTGGCTGTTTAATTTCACTGATTAACTCTAAAAATATTTATTTCGTAAATATAAAATAAAAATAAATGTATTGTGTTCCATTGGTCTAAAATAAATATTACGCCAGTTTTATGGAAAAAAATTGTCTACTCTCACTTGACATTTCAGGTAACTCACCACTTCTATCTAGCGTTTGATATTGCGGATTAACATCATTACCAGATTTTCATTTTCCATTTAAAAACGATATGAAAAACAACTAGTTTTGGTTTCTAAGCCGTTAAATCAAAATTTAGGAACCCCCTACTCTAATTGTTTATTTATATTGTCAATAAACAAATCTTTGCCGAGTTTAATTACACTAACTAATTATTACACATGCTCCTGCAAAGTAAATGCTTTAATCACACTTGGCATTTCAAGATATCCCTCCCTTGAACCCAGACTTTCATTTTACATTTAAAAGCAGCAGGCCTAAAAAAAAAAAAAAAAAAAAAAAAAAAAAAAAAAAAAAAAAAAAAAAAAAAAANAAAAAAAAAAAAATGAAAATGATCTGTAAAGCGTTGACGGATTCACATAAGTGGACCACTCCCGCAAGCAAACACGCGTACTTACATTAACACGCGTGTGTATGTGTAATTCGATATACTGAAACCAGCCCAAATAGCTTACATTGCTTCGGAATTTTCTAAAACCTATTCTTATTTGTACCATGACACCTTTATTGAATTATCTTCAGTACTTCACTAATCCTTCACAGGAGTAGCTTTAGAAATAGTAAAATTCTGAATAACCACATTATTTTTATTAAGATTTAGACTTTTGGTTACAGGCGGGAATATTCATTTACTAAAATCTACTGGTAGACAGGAACAGTATTTCATCAGACGACAAGCTTCACACCTGATTACTTCTTAATTATCATGGCGATACCAGCCATAGCAGCGTTTTTTCACTTCTTTTTTTTATGGCATCCCAACCACCAGGGTCATTAATGCCTTTTATGTGCTACAATGGATGACAAGAAGAAGGAAGGTAGTTGATAATGTTTGGGAGATGGACAATCGAAAACAGCACATGAAAGAGGAGGCCCGAATACGTCATGCCCTGGCACTAGGCGACCTGCAACACCGAACTAGCCTCATATAATTGGCTCCTTATTTACATAGAGCCCTGCCTGAAGAGTCCTTAGTGATGTGTCTGACCTGTGGGCGAAGGTGTGCACGGTGGGACTAGGCCATTCAAATCCTCCAGATCGACAATAGAATGAATGTAGGAGGCCAAATCTGTCACCGAGAGAAGAAAGCTTTTTAAAGATTTCTAATAAGTAAATCAAGCCATTCATATTCATATTGGAACCATGACAAGCCTTTTGAAAAATGTTAATATCCGCAATTTTTAAATTAAAAAACCAAATACAGTATTTGAGCTTCGTTTTTCCAAATTGTTTGAGAATTGCGCGGGAGGTACAATGAAGAAGACGATTGAAAAATCTTCGTTAATATTAGCTCTAGTGCAGAAAATAAAATATATGTCTAGAACGTAAAAGGCGTAAAATTCTCTGTTATAACAATTATATATTATGATATTTTACAAAAATGCTTGTTAAACAAAATACATAAGAATGTCTCATCGAAATTTGGGCGGACCCCCCTTTTTTTTTTGAACCATAAAAACCAAAATTGAGTATTCAAGTATTCTATATCAACCCGTTGAATTAATATTTCTTCGACCAATATATGATGAGTGGGGATAATGGAGAGAGTCCATAATCATCTTCCTTATTATAAGTGTTATGGCAAAATTTTATGGAACATAACACTGCACAACAAAAAAATATTTTTTGAATGTTTCCTACACTAAATTAGTCTATTTATACTAATTTTGGGGTGATAAAAACGAAAATAACATTGAAAAATTTGTATTAGCTCTGGTTTTTGAGATATACAGCTCTTAATCTTAAAGAGTAGTTATACTATACGTGAAAAGTGAAAGTACAAAAAACAATATTGTTATGTTTCTTTTAGAATATTTTAAGTACAAAATTGATNGTGTGTGTGTGTGTGTGTGTGTGTGTGTGTGTGTGTGTGTGTGTGTGTGTGTGTGTGTGTGTGTGTGTGTGTGTGTGTGTGTGTGTGTGTGTGTGTGTGTGTGTGTGTGTGTGTGTGTGTGTGTGTGTGTGTGTGTGTGTGTGTGTGTGTGTGTGTGTGTGTGTGTGTGTGTGTGTGTGTGTGTGTGTGTGTGTGTGTGTGTGTGTGTGTGTGTGTGTGTGTGTGTGTGTGTGTGTGTGTGTGTGTGTGTGTGTGTGTGTGTGTGTGTGTGTGTGTGTGTGTGTGTGTGTGTGTGTGTGTGTGTGTGTGTGTGTGTGTGTGTGTGTGTGTGTGTGTGTGTGTGTGTGTGTGTGTGTGTGTGTGTGTGTGTGTGTGTGTGTGTGTGTGTGTGTGTGTGTGTGTGTGTGTGTGTGTGTGTGTGTGTGTGTGTGTGTGTGTGTGTGTGTGTGTGTGTGTGTGTGTGTGTGTGTGTGTGTGTGTGTGTGTGTGTGTGTGTGTGTGTGTGTGTGTGTGTGTGTGTGTGTGTGTGTGTGTGTGTGTGTGTGTGTGTGTGTGTGTGTGTGTGTGTGTGTGTGTGTGTGTGTGTGTGTGTGTGTGTGTGTGTGTGTGTGTGTGTGTGTGTGTGTGTGTGTGTGTGTGTGTGTGTGTGTGTGTGTGTGTGTGTGTGTGTGTGTGTGTGTGTGTGTGTGTGTGTGTGTGTGTGTGTGTGTGTGTGTGTGTGTGTGTGTGTGTGTGTGTGTGTGTGTGTGTGTGTGTGTGTGTGTGTGTGTGTGTGTGTGTGTGTGTGTGTGTGTGTGTGTGTGTGTGTGTGTGTGTGTGTGTGTGTGTGTGTGTGTGTGTGTGTGTGTGTGTGTGTGTGTGTGTGTGTGTGTGTGTGTGTGTGTGTGTGTGTGTGTGTGTGTGTGTGTGTGTGTGTGTGTGTGTGTGTGTGTGTGTGTGTGTGTGTGTGTGTGTGTGTGTGTGTGTGTGTGTGTGTGTGTGTGTGTGTGTGTGTGTGTGTGTGTGTGTGTGTGTGTGTGTGTGTGTGTGTGTGTGTGTGTGTGTGTGTGTGTGTGTGTGTGTGTGTGTGTGTGTGTGTGTGTGTGTGTGTGTGTGTGTGTGTGTGTGTGTGTGTGTGTGTGTGTGTGTGTGTGTGTGTGTGTGTGTGTGTGTGTGTGTGTGTGTGTGTGTGTGTGTGTGTGTGTGTGTGTGTGTGTGTGTGTGTGTGTGTGTGTGTGTGTGTGTGTGTATAAAACTTATGACAAACCTTGTTTTGCTTATCCAGTGCAAAATCTGTGAAGAACCCTTAAAATTTTTTTGAAGTTGCGCCATGGTGCCAAAGCAAATTTTCTTACGAGAAATCTACTAAAATTAAAATTGGTCATGAATTATTTACAGCATTTCATAGAGGGAAGAGCTATCAAGCAGCGAATGAAGTAAACGGAACTCCAGATGTGTTGGAATTTTTGAGAGCTTAAAGGAGGCAGTCAACACAAACTAGAGGGTAGATTGGCCTCTTATTCTTAAAATATGAAGTTTGTTTTTTGGCTTTCTTCTATCAGTTGAATAAATTTATGTTTTATATGTTCATTTTTTTTATGGGGAAGATCAAAACGTATAATCCTAATATCTTCGTTATAATATATCTGGCCTTCTCTTCTCCAATCTTAGAGAATCACTTCACTGCGACTGTTTTAAAAACCAATATGGGAGTGATCATTCTCAAATTTAATTAGTTTTAAATGGTGAAGCCCTTAAAGTACGAAAGCATCCCAGAGGGATCACAGAGAAAGCGAATTGGGAAGACTTCAATAACAATATTAACGCCACTATCCAAAACCTCCCATTTAACATAGATAAGTTAATACTGTGTAATAAAAACAAAAAAGAATTCACTAAAAAATTTTACAAAATAGCCCAACCACAGGAAACCTAATAAAAAAAAAAAAAAAAAAAAAAAAAAAAGGCCCTCACCCGAAACCTTGTCAAAAGGAAAAAAAAGATTCTTGGTCCACCATTGTTGAATCAATTAACATGTACACACCAATGAGCAAAGTTTGGAAAAAAATACCTAGAGTAGCTGGAAAGTTTAATACAGAAACCATAGTCTTAAATATAAAGAGCAAAATAATCACAGACCAAAAAATAATATCGGGGCACTTTGTTGAATTGTTTGCTAACATATCAAATACACAGAAATAGCATAACCAAGAGCTGCCCATTAGAAGAAATAAACTTTCTGGAAACATCAGAACAAATACACCTTTCACAAAATGACTATAACCAACCCTAAACAGTATCGGAAATCCAAATAGTGTTAGATGATTTAAAAACATCAACCCTCGGCAAGATATAACATTCATAATTTAATGATACAGCAATTTCCTCCAAAAATAAAAAGTATTCTTCTACCAATATTCAACAACATCTAGGAAACCTGAACATACAGCGAGAATCAATAGTCATTGTTAACAACCATGGTTTATTGGTAAAGATGTAGTTTTTTTTATTTATTCTTGTTATGACAAGTATCATCACTATACTTCTATGCTTATGACTAAAAATGATGTGATTTAATATCAATTTAATTAAGTGAATGACCATTTATAATTAAAAATATAAATGTTTTTATATAAATAATTGTAACAGCTAGGTTACATTCTTTGCAAATAATTGTTGTCTTAGGCTTATTAATTGTGTCTTACATAAAAATGGTGGCCGCTAGTTTAGGAAAAATGTTTTAATCAATTGTTTTCTTCATTTTTTTTAACCTAATCTAAGGTTTTGGTTAACCTAAAATTTCAATGATAATTGTTATTTTTAAATACATAATTCTATTAATAATGTTAACAAACCGTTTTTAATAAAATATTGGTTTTCATGTTTAACCCCACATATAATGATTTTGCTGATTAATAAAACACATTTTGAACTATTTTATTGTATTATTTGAATTTTTATATAATTTATATTGATGGAGAGCTTTATTTTTGGGCTTCCAGAAACCCCCTCTCCTTCTTATAGCCTGTTCTCCAAATAAAATACTAAAATGACTTAGATATTGTTAATTTGTGCGCTTTCATTAGGAAAAATAAAATATTTCAGCTAAAAATAGTTTTAAAATNTATTTTTATTTAAAACCAAGGTAAATGTGAAAGCTGGTGATGAAATCATAAGATGGCTTTAGAAAGATTATGTTTGATCTAAGCTTCCCTTTATCCCGTGCTACTATCAAATAATATTTGATAATGTCTCTTCTTTATTTTATGGCATTCATTTTGTTTTGAAAATTTAAAACTTAATTATTGAACTGATAAAGTGAGTTTGCTCACAAAAGGATTACTTTCAGCTGAAAATTTATTTGTGCTCATTTTGACTCGTTTATTTTAATTCTCCATTTGCTGCACCACTGCTGAATATTATCAAGGTGGTTTTGTAAGATATTAGAAGCGGTTTTAAAATCAGGATGAGAAGAGAGGATCGCTTTGTCATCAACATAGAGACCCAACTATGCAAATGAAATATATTTTAAATATTTTAGAATTATAATTTTTAATTCATATTTATTTCATAAGGATATTTTATTTTTGCTTGGGAGACATAAATGTGTAGTTAAAAGATAAATTAATTGTATTTCATCATGATTTTCTTATAAATTTACTGAGTTGGGACAATTTAGCCAGGAATAGCCTAAGCTAAACTATGAATAGAAACCTGCAGATTTGCCTTTCAATTAAGGTGGATATTAATGTGAATAAAATACAAAAACTAAAAGGACAGTTACAGTAAAAGCTAATAACCATGAGGATATCAATCAGCGAGGTGAGAGAGCCTCTCAAAATTAAAATGAAACACTCAAGGCTGCAATATATGTAATAAATAAGGTCAGGTGGGAGAAAGAGTGTAGTGAACAAACAAAAAAAAAAAAAAAAGAATTACAAATTTCATTTAAAATTTTCAGGGAGACTTTTTTTTTGCCCTTTGTCAGTGTGCTCTCTTCTTCTTGTGTGTCACTACACTTTTTCTCCTACCTTTAAAAAAAAAAAAAAGAGAAACAAAAAAAAAAAAAAAGATATTATGAAAATTCAATATTGCAAAGATGTATAAGAACTATGAAAGCCCAAAAAGCATTCAAATTAGTAAATGGTACAAAGCTGTGATTTGGCAAACCAGAGAATCGCTACAGGTTGATGTAAAATTGTATTTATGAATGAAGAAACTAGAGGAGAACAAGTTGTCAATAATACAAACAATGTTGCTCATAATGAAACCTTTTCTTTGAAATTTATTTTCATTATTAGTAATTTAAATAAGTAAATAAAGATAACATACCATTTTGCTTGACACCTAGAGCAAGTTTAAATAAAACCCTTGCAAATATATATTTAATTCATTTACAAATTAGAAAGAATATATAGTAAATTTATAAAGTTAGAAAATAAAAACATTTTAAATCAGCTTAATAATTGCAGTAAATGTTTTGTTTTTTTAAAAAGAGGCATATAATGCAATAACATGAAAAAGCAATAATGTATAGAGTAAGGAATTACCTTGGAAAATCTATAAAAATAAATAATAGTTTTGTAAACTAACAGTAGCCCTGGAATAATTTAAATTATTAATAAAAAAAATAAAAATCCATCATCCAGCAGCTAAACTAAGTTAATTGTTCAATTTTGCAAGTAATGAATTCTTGTAATTGAACTTTACATGTCATATAACTTGTATATATATATA
>KZ807254.1:392248-407829 GCA_000696205.2 Oncopeltus fasciatus
ATATAATATTTATTACTTTATTTTGGTAGGGATTATGTAATCTAAATTCAAATATCTTTTTAAGATTTCATCTCATAGCTTTAACTGTATATTTAATCACAAAAGTGGTTGACAAATTCAGAGTACAAAATTCTGCTGGAGAAATGTTTAACATTTGAAATTCTTTATTAAATCCTCATAGATCAGATTGTTTTGAAGCAAAACATTCAAATTAAGTGTGAAGAAAGGGAATTTTTGAGTTTTCCTTTTTTGTAGTTTTAAAAAGTATATTGTTTGGTGTAATTCAGTATATGGTGTTTTTCATTGTGTAAAACTTAGATAGATAAACATATGCTCTTCCATTCTTTTAAAGAATGTTGTAAGCCTACTTATATCAGTAGATGAATAATAGTATTAGAATATATATTTATTTATTTGTAAGTTGGTTCTTACAAGGTTAGTATGCTAATTTGTATTTGAAGTTGAAAAAATAGACAACTTATTTTTTTATTGGGTACGATTACTTCATACCTTAATAACTACATTATTCTTTTCTATAATTAAAATCGTATGTATTTATTTTTCTATGTTCTCCTTTCAGCTTTAGTAAACCTCAAAAATAAAATTTACTTCATATATGTGTACATTGATATGGTGTTGCTTTTAATATGTAATTGCACTACTAAAATCTAATTTGGTTTTGAAGTATTTAACTCTTTTCTTATCATATATTCTTATCATAGTTAAACCAATAAGTTATATAGAATTTTTTCATCCATTTTTGAGTTTAAAATGCCATAGCTGCTCATTAGAGCAGAAATATATTAATATTTCTTAAAGATTTTTTTTTCTTTTTTTTTTTTTGCTTGGTAGGAGTTTTGAAGCTATTCATATTGTATTAAATATTGTTTATTATGTTTAATTTTGTATATTTTATTTTCCTCATTATGCCTTTATCATTTGAAAGTTTTCTTCATCTATTCTAATTTAATATTCTGGTGGATGAAATATATTTAAATTTATAAATGGATACATAATTAACCATCTGATTATATTATTTTCCAAACATAATCTTCATTCAATTTTATTATATGAAGCTGTAGAAGGCCTCCCCACTTCTTCCTCTTCTTAGTAATGATGTGTTACTTCTACAGCACACATAGTAAGAAAGGTGAGTGTAAGGAAAGCATTTTGAAATAGGGATGATGTAGGTGAAAACTCAGTGATGAGACTCATACTCATGCAGTGTGACTACTAATGCATATCACAAACATCCCTGTTTTCTCTTCATTCCTTTTTTTTTTTTCAAATGTGCTAGGTATGTTACAATTTCAAAGAAAAAAATGTTATATTCTAAGAAAATTATTTGAAAAGTATAGCTCATAACAATGTGATAAAAATAATTTCAGGCACAGTTTCTACCCCAATAGCAATTCCAAGTTACTAATGTGGAAATTAAAGAATATATGAAAAAAATTTCCTATTTATTCCAGTATTTGTTTAAACATACTAAATTTAGCAATGGGCCACAGGTATGTAGCCTTAGTCCTACTTGCTCTACTTAAACTAAGACAACATTTATTGGTTCTTTTTCAAACTATTTCCTTCTTTTCACTCTTCCTTACTTAAGGACGTTACTTTATGAATGCTTCATAAATGAGTTAGGTTAGTCTTTTATTCAAGTTGTTATGCTGTTGGTGGTATCTCTGATTTTTTACCAATAGGGAAATTACTTTATAATAAAGCTTTGAATTCATCCGAATCACTGGAAATAGAAAAGAGGGAGTTGGTTGTTCACCAAATGTTCTGAATACAGTCAAAACCTCCTTCTGATGAGCAGTATTTCCCTTTATTACTTCTAATGAATTTTACATAACTGATATTTCTCAATAATTCTGAGATGTTGCAGAGAGCTAGAATATGCTATTCATTTAAACCCATAACTTTGCACTTCAATGAAAAAACTCAACCACAAAGTATGTAATTTTTTTAAAAATTCCATAGACCACTAATGATATCAGATATCAACAATCTAAACAAAACCTTTGGCTTAAAGGATAGCTATATATAGTTAGATTTGCTAGAAGCTTATATGGGTTTTAAGGTATATCTCACAGGTTATTCAAATCTTAATTAAAGAATATTTTTCATTACATCATCATAAATGACAACAAAAAGTGAGTTTTACTGGAGCAACACAGTATCACATGAATGATATAATATAGGTGTACTTCAAGAATTCACATTTTCTATACCAATGACATGACTTTATTTTTAACAGGAATTGTCATTAATGAAACATCAGAGTTAACTGGATGCTTAAAGCACCAAAAATATCTATATTATATTCTGTTTGAAGAGAAAATTATATAGATAGTTCACTTACTTATGATCTCAGATCTTACTAGAAAATATTCCTAGAAACAAAAAAAAAAAAAAAAAAAAAAATAATCCTTTGATTCAACACAGACTCCAGAAATTCAATTAACATGTGGTATTTTTATGTAAGGAATTAAATTAAATCAAAGCTGGGTGAAATAATTGAGAAGTGGTCAGTAACCTCCATAGTTCATACATTTATTTTTAAAGAAGAGCACTTTCGAGGTTAATGGCTCTTCCTCAGTTCTTCAAGTTGGTTGAGGTGAACTCTCTATATTGGCCAATATAGCCAGAGGTCTGAGAAAGTTTACCTCGGCCAACTTAAAGCACTGAGGATTAGCCTCAAAAGCTCACTGCTTTGAAAATAAATTTATGAACTATGGAGGTTACTGACTTCTCAATTATTTCACCCATCTTTGATTGAGAACCTCCATCAGCCAGCTATCATATAGAAAGAAAGCCATATATAATTTCGTTTAAGATTTTTCTCTAAAAGTTTATGAAGTATATTTATATGTCTGGTGGTCTCATCAAAATTAACAGAAAAAAAGTTAAAAAAATTCATGGGGAACATATTTTTTGTTGAGTTAGATCTGACACTGTTTTTTTTTTTCTAATTCTTGGCGTCTGAATCTGAGAATAACCTCAGATTTTGTCTATCCCGTCAAATCTTTAAACTACAGGATATCCTTAGAAATAATAAAAATCATGCATTTAAAAGAACATAAAGTAAGAACGTGCCAAATATACAATTTACAAAACATATAATGTAAGTTAAATCGAGTTCATACATATAAAATTGTTTAATTAATGAACAGTACTTAAAATTAAGATAAAAATTTGCGTTTGTAGTTTCTTCTGGAGTGTTTAGTTTGTGTACATTCGCGCTTGGTTCTCCAACAATAGTCAGCCATCATATGTACGTCCCATCTACCTTGATACCTTGCTTCCATGACCCTCAAATCTTGATGGAATAACNGTTTGTATTCAATCGTATTTTTCATTATACTTGAAGCTATTACTTCAAACCAATTTATGATAATTGAAAACCCAATGTCCATTGTTAAGAAGGCTCAACAGGTTTCCTTGAAAGCTATTTATAATTTAACATAAATTATCTTACACAACTAGACATGCGAGCTATCAGAAGAAGAGAAAGGGATTTTTTAAAAATTATTTTCATTGAGCAAATTCTTTGTATTTGGCTAGTGGAAAATCACCAAGGTTAGCAGATGACCTAAAGTGGTAAGGCTTAGGGAGTATTATGAAGGCATTAGAGGTGATAAAAACTCGTTAACTAGTATTATTTTATTGTTCTTTAGTCTATATTTTGTGAAATTTTTAAGATCTCTATAGCACACAATAGTCTTAATAATATTATAATCTTAAATTTTGTCTATTTTCAAGAATAAAATTTGTAATACAAAATAATTCAATCTCTGTAAAAAATGAAGGGACCCCATAATATTTCACCCCTCTAAAAAAATAATACTGAAAAATTCAAAGAAAGGGAATTTCGACATTTTCTCAGGAAAAAAATCAAAATTTACTCGTAGATTTTTATTAATATAGAAAAATGAAGAAGGTAAATCTGACCACTATATTACAATTTGTAATAAACAAAGCTTTTTAAAACACCAAAATAGGTCACACATTTTTTATATGGTACTTTACTAATTGAGATAATAAATTGAAGTTAAACAAACAAAAAATTTATGCTCCTCAAAAAATGTAACGTATAAATAAGTGTAAAAGTTAAACCACATGTTAAAAACTATCATTTTAAGTTGCATAATTTATTGTGGAAATTTTAATAGAATAGAAGACAAAGAAATTTTAGAGGAATTGACAAATCAAAACCCAACTGTTAATAATGTAAAATGAATCATTAGCAAAAGGAATATGCTTTCCATCTCTTCCCTTTACTGTTGAAATAGGATTTAAATTATAAACCCTATCATTATGTTCCGAAGCCCCATAAAATACAAAAGCGCCTGAAAATGAGTTTGCAGCCAATCATAGTAACCAAAAACCTTGGGAAAAATAAAGATAAAACTCATGAATGTAATAGTGTAATTCCTTTTTATTAATTACATTTTCAGTCGTTGTAAGGGTTCAAAGTATCAATGAAAGGTTGGAATAAAAACAAGATGTCATATAGACTTTATATATGGCATTAGTAAAACAGTCAACTCTAATGCAGCCCAAACCATCTGATTCAATAAATCTCAAAAGAAGTTCAATAGATCTTTCAAGGCACATTTATCACTTCAGCTGACCCTGTCTTTCCAACCCACATCCTTCTCCCTCGCTTCTTCTTTCCTGTGAAATAGTTCTTTTCCTCTTTCCTTTTGGAAAAAAAAAAAATCTCTTATGAAATACAAAAGGGAAAATAAGTCACCTACAAAGGTTGATTTTAACAACACTGGAGACAAAAGAGAAATGAGTTCAGATGTTTATTAACAAAAGTTTATCAAATCCATCATTGTACTTGAATGAACCGAATTGCACACTCCTAATCCATATTATTCTATCTTTAAAATTTACTGAATATTTTAAATTAAAAAAAATTATATACATTTGAATGAAACAAATAAGAAAAAAATTATAATACCTCAACTACTATACCACAGCGGAAAATATCAAATGGAGAGTTTTTTGNTTTGTTGGGGTTTGGTCAAGGTAGATCCAAAAATACAATTTTAAAAAATGTGTATTTTTAATTATCTGCCAATGTTTCGGCTTACACTATAAGCTATCTACAGGGCCGTTGAAATATAATGTCATAAGAAAAACAAAAATAATAAATGATTTACATTATTATTACACAGAACTGTCATAACTATAAGTAATGTGATATCAAATTTTGTCGTAAAAAAATTTAACACTGTTTAGAGAAATTGTACGTCTCACTATCTCCTTTACCAAGGTAATTACTATAACCAGATTAAGTCTGGCTACGAGAAATAACCTTGCTCTCGATATTTCCAATATTACCCTTAATGACCTCCTAGACTCTATCCTTCCATCCTTTCGAAATTTTTCTTCCTTAAAAATACCTTGATGATTTGTTCCTCTTTCTCAATCCAGACAAAATCCCCCAGATCCTTACTGCATTCAATTCTTATCACCCTCATCAAAAATTCACCGTTGAAATTGAGTCAGATTATCAATTCCCCTTCCTCGATACCCGTATTATCCGAAACACTAATGGCTCTATCTCCACTGACTGGGTCACCAAGCACACCTACTCAGGTCGCCTCCTCATCATCTCACCCTCATCATAAAAAAATAAATGTGGCCAAAATCCTTATCTACAGATCACTCACACTCTCTGACTTGCTAAAGGATTCTATAGCAAAAATATTAAACGTATAACTGACATCCTCCTCTCCAATGGTTTTCCTACTCACACCCTTAAAAAAATGGTGAAAGAATTCTACTTTTCCACTTCTCCAACTATTCCCCTTCACCAAAATAACCTCATTTTCCGTTCTCTCCCCTATATTCCAAAACTTTCTGAAAATATTAAGAAATCTCTCAGAAAAACTTTCCCTTACCTTAAGCTTGTTTTTCCACTAATAACAACTAAAATACATTTACACCCTCCTTAAAGACCCCATCTCCCTTCCTAACATAACTAATATTTTATAAAATTCCTTCTTCCACTCTTAATTGCCATGGTTCTTACATTGGGTAAACCAAAAACCCTATTTTTTTTTATGACATTGTATTTTAACAGCCTACAATGTATGCCGAAACGTTGGAAGATAATTAAAAAATACACATTTTTTAAATTGTATTTTTTTAATCTACCTTGACCGAACCCCAACAAAAAAAATCTACTAACAGACAATATCGTGTACTATGTTTATTAACTTTATTCCAGTGTTTATTTTAATAATAACTTTAATAGGAAAACCTTTTGCGGAGATAGGAACACCAATACCAATTCTATGCTTTATCAGTCAAGCTTAACAATTGATTGTAAAAACACATAAAAATTATTATTTACTCATGATGATCATAATATCATAGAATATAAATGGAATATAAATAGATTTTGATGATCTAAAAATTTTCCATCCTGAATACAAGCCCATGATTGTAATTTACTACCTGATGAACTGTAATATTGTTAAGGGCTACTGGTCAATAATAATTTAAATAAATAAATTTAAGTTCATTTATTATAACAAATACTACTAATAACATATATCAATTACATCTTTTTTCTTTAAACTAATAAACCTTTATTTATTACATTCTGTTATAAACATCTTGTAANTAATTAGATGACATAGATAAATTACAATAGAAAAATAAATTATAATAAAAAAAATTAAAAATAACAATAAAATAAATAAGTGATCAACAAGGAGCCCATCGATTCCACTCCTTAAAAGTTTAGGCATTAAGGCCCAAGAGAACGAGAGGCCATCTTCGTTTAAGACGCCTGGGAGGATTGTAAGGATTGGAGTCCGACGAACGGGATTGGGCATATGCACACTGGATGGGCACATTATCCACATGGATGATGTAATTGGAGTTTACTATGGAAGAGATGAGATCTTGGACAAAATAATATTAAAGTCGTTATGAAGGGCATAGTTGGACACAAAATATGAAGTGTTAGTAATTATTCTAAGCATTTTGGACTGAAAGTATTGTATTCATTGGATATTGGAAGGGTCAGCGGCACCCCATAGTTCTGCACCGTAGGTTCAGATTGATCATATTATGGTCTTGTAGATGGTCAGTTCGTCTACGTAGGCTTCCACGGTCCTCAAACATATTTATCAATGCTTCTTCCGGGTTCAACCGTGTCTTGGAGTTTTTAGGTGCTAAGATTTCGCACATCGTGTGATGGCTTCTTCAGGACTGAATGGAGAATGAAAGCGTCGCTAGGTGCAGGGGCCTTATATACCCCTCTTCGTTCGGACCTCAATCTCAGCCTGCCTTCCCATTGGCTGTTCATTTTTCCCGGGGAGTCTCCTGCTTTTGTATTGGCTGCTGCTTCCCAATGGGCGTGGCCTTCTGACGTTAACTCTCTGGAACAGCTAGTAATATTTCTGGTGCCAATAGGAACTCCTCTAACTGGTTTCCTCTGAAATAAAGCGGGTTTCCAGTTCTGACTTAATTTATAACCATCTTCTTTGTTAATATTCTCTGGATTTTTTGGGAAAGGCAGGCTGAGATGGAGGTCCGAACGAAGAGGGGTATATAAGGCCCCAGCACCCTGCGACGCTCTCATTCTCCATTCAGCACTGAAGAAGCCATCACACGATGTGCGAAAGCTTGGCATCTAAAAACTCCAAGACACGGTTGGACCCGGAAGAAATATTGGTAAAGATGGTCAGTTTGTTTTCTATTGTGAGCTGTAAGCGCCTATTTAAAAGGCTTTATAAGAGTCCGTGGCGTCTGTTAAGTTTTTGTCGCTTGATTTCAATATGTTCATTCCAGTTTAGTCGGGAGTCAAGGTGGAACCCAAAGTTATCGACTGAATTGGAGAGAGGTATAAGGATGTTATTGTATGTAACATTATAATGAAAATATTTTCTTAGCTGAAAATTTGCCTGCATGCATTTGGACTCATTTATTTTAATTCTCCATTTTCTACACCACTGCTGAATAGCATCAAGGTGGTTTTGTAAAATTTTGGAAGCTGTTTTGGAATCGGGATGAGAGGAGAGGATTGCTTTGTCATCTGCAAAGTGGGCTAAGAGGGTTATTAGGATGAGTGGGAATATCTGCAGTAAAAAGGATAAAAGGATAGGCCCTTTGTCCAAAAATTCTTTTCGCTCAAGGGAAGAGGAAATGAAATCCCGTACCCTAAAAATCGGTTAGAAAAGTAAGATTTAAGGATTAGGTAGATGGTGCTTGGAAATATGGACTTAAGTTTATATACTCGTAATAGACAAGTATGCCATACTCGGTCAAATGCTTGAGTGACGACTTAAAATGCACCAGGACAAAATTATTTTCGCTCAAGGAAATAGGAAATGAAACCTATATCGCAAAACACCTACTGGACAAGTGTGATGACAGGATGTCGGGATCGGAAGCCAAACTGATAATTAGGAAGAACATTTAAGGCAGTTATTATAGGTATGATTCGTTTTAGACGAACTTTCTCAAATACCTTAGAAATTAATGGAAGAAGGCTAATTGGTCGATAGGATAATGTGTTAGAAGCAGGTTTACCGGGTTTGGGAAACAGGATTATTTCAGAAAATTTCCGAAGTATAAAATCAGATAGATTTCTAAGTATTAACCCGGTGATAAGGTCATAGCCGGGTGCTTTGCGCTTAGGTAGATGATCAATAATGTACTTGACCTCAGAAGGTGTTACTGCCTTAATAGGTATGGACATTGGTATTGGTGTGTACAGTGACTTCTCAACCTCTGCATTATTGGAAAAATTATCGGGATCTGGATGAGGAGTAAATGTTCACTTTAGATGCTGGACAAACATTTGGGTCTCGTCTTTGTTGGAAGAGGCCAGGGAACCATCTTCTCCACAGGGCAGAAGGTTAATGATATTTTAGAATTCTGTGAATAGCAGTCTAGAGGGATTAGTCTGCTGATGAGAGGCTAGACAGGTGGACATGAAATGCCTTATTTTGTAAAGCGCCTAGTTTCGTTTTACGAGACGGGATAGCTAGTTGATCTGAGGAATGTCTGTACCTCTGGAACAGGGCTCGAGCTTGAAGCTTGAGGTTTTTAATGGAATTAGGGAGGGGCTTAGCTGAATTTACAGTGTAGCGGGTGGTGGTTGATTTTAAGTTTGCTTTCCAAGAGGACGGACTTAGAGTGGAAAGATTGCTAGAGGAAACAGCTTTATTAAGACGCTTCTTCCAGAGGAAACGGGGACCTAAAGATTTAAAGTGTTCTTGGAGCTGATTTGAGGGGATAGATTTGTTAGGAGGGCAATACACTGCAGATAGGACAATTGGAGATGTCGAAGTATGGATACACCGAAGTAGATTGAAGAGAATCTGTGGGAGTGAAAGGTATTAGTATGGAAAGTGCGAATAAGGAGCGCAGTTCCACCATGAGCTCGTCCGTCTGGGTGGTCAGTTCGGTATGTATTATATCCTGGTATCTTGAGCTATTTATTCTTTGTATTTACCGTTTCTTCTTCCGGGTTGGACCGTGTCAAGTTGTTGATAGTTGCTGAGCTTTCGCACATCATGTGATGGCTTCTTCAGGGTTGAATAGAGAATGAGAGAGTTTGGGGCGCCGGGATAGCTCAGGGGATCCGTACGGGTCTCGCAATCCTGACGCCGCGGGTTCAAATCCCGCCCAGGTCAATCTTTTATTTATAATATAGAAGGTTGTCCTGAGCCATGGTCGTTTAAAATGGGGTGGCAACCTGTAGATAGCCCCTCTGGTGTATAAAACATGGTATTTATATACCACCTGGATTTAAAAAACAGGTCTCATTCTCTATTCAGCCCTGAAGAAGCCATCACATGATGTGCGAAAGCTCGGCAACTATCAACAACTTGACACGGTCCAACCCGGAAGAAGAAACGGTAAATACATCTAACGACCGTCGAAGCCTACGTGAACATATCCATTCTTTGTTAGTCTTGTTTCAGTAAGTAGAAGTACCTCCATATCTTTGTCTTCCAGAGTCAGTTTCAGTTCATTTATATTTGTTAGCGTGCCATTAGCATTCCAAAGGAGGATGGAAAAGAAACTCGGAGGGAGTGGATTCATTTCATTATGAAAGAAGTCATATTTGTGACTACTGTTGTCATGAGTTTTATGAGGGCACGGAATTCGGGGAAGAAGGACTGAAGAATGGCTTGGAGGTCATTAAAGTCTGGTGGTGGTGGAAGAACTTGAGAGATGGTAGGTCGCTCCTTTCTGGAAGGCTGGCGAAAGTGGAAGAGGTTCCTCTCTTGACTATATTGCTTTTAGATTGGCTGGGTCGCCCGGGAATAAGATAATCCTGAGTTCACTTTTTGGTAGGAGGTGGTGGAGGTCTTCGAGCTGAAGGCGCTGCACTTTGTGTAAGAATAGGCTGAATCCGTTGGGGTCTTTACAGGTGCATTCTTGTCAGGCTTATTTAAAATTACGTTGATAACGTTTCTGACTTGAAACCAAGAATGGTAGCTTCTCTTTGATATCGCCAGGACAATTTCCACGTCAGAGTGGAATGATGGAAATTGCGGTTGACTACCCCAATTGCACGTTCTTTCTTGATCTGGTAAGTATGGTGCTGCGCATTTGTCTCCTTGAGATAACTGATAACACTTCTACAGGTGTCAGGGCTGCCTGGCATGATTTTTGTGTCATTCTGCCTATTAACGCAGGTGTATCGTCCGCGGCCAACGGGTTCGTCGAGTTGGTAGTACATCAGGCGGAAATTTTGTTATGTTTCTAACAAAACAATTCAATCTATTGCCTTTACTAACTAAGAAAAAAAAAGAAAAGATAAATTTTTACTGCTAATTAACAAATAATTTTAAATCAATTTTAAACATCAGTCTATTACATCGTCCTTATGGTCAACTCAATAGAATCGCTCATGAACTCTTTCCAAGGTACGATGTGTCCCCAAAATGTTCTCCAAAGATCCGCCGGGAAGCTCCTTCATTACGTCGGGCACCTTACAGTTCGGGACAATGAGCTGAGATCTCTTATGATCTCTCTCTTTCGACTCCACGGTTATCTTCAGCATTATCTAGCAGATCGTGTACTGCAATTGAGTCTCATTGAGCTCAATAAGTCTTTACATTCTTCTGTAGAGAAGCAACCTTTCACTAAGCTGGTTTTCTTTCCCCTGATATCTTTCACTGTTTTATGTATTTCAAGTCAGGGTTAGAATCCTGATCATTTGTTAGATCTGCGCATTGCCAATCCCCAGTAACGACTGTTGTCCTTCTTATTGTGGGTTCTTTGTCATCCTGGAGGGTGCAAAGTTTGCAATCTTCCACACATTGTCTTCTAGATGGCGCATCAACGTTTCTATGAGTTTTCCCGGATCGATGGGTAAATTCAAAATCATACTTTTATAGTCGCTCAATCCACCTTGAAATCTGTCCCTCAGGTGAGTTAAATCTCAACAAACACATCAGTGCTGCATGATCTGTCTTCAGAAGACACTACCTTCCGTACAGATACTTATGGAAGTGTCCTATTGATTTTATTACAGCCAATAATTCCTTTCATGTTACACTATAATTGCGATCTGGAACTGAGAGAGCCTTACTCAAATAACCGATAAATTTTTCTTCTCCATCCTAGAGTTGGGAAGAGACGTTCTCGATTGCAAAATTGCTGACATCATTGTCGAGTATAAATTTGCCTTCGGGTTTTGGATAACTTAAAATTGGAGTTGTGACAAGTTTACTCGTCAACTCTTCGAAGGATAATGGGCAGTTAAGATCCTAGAGGAGAGTTATCTTCACCCCAGTCAGCTTCGTTAGAGGTTTCGCACTATTGGCAAATTCTTTCACATATCTTCTTTCGTAAGTGTAGAGACCGAGGAAGCTCATCACTAGATGTTTGTCTCGTGGCACTGGCCAGTTGGTAACCGCAGCGATCTTCTCCTGGTCTACCGAGACGCCCTTTCCAAAACCACATGACCCAGATAGTTGACTTGTCTTCGAAACAGCTTGTATTTCTAGGTGTCAAGTTTTAAGTTAGCGACACGCAGTCATGAAGACATTCCCTAGATTAGTTAGAGGATCTGTGGAGGTCAAGCCGAGCACGATGATGTCATCAAGGAAAACAAGACTAGTTTACCATGATAAGCTCCTTAAAACATTCTCCGTTAATAGTTCAAAAATTGCTAGGGCATTACAGAGTCCAAACGGCATCTCTGTAAATTGCTAGAGTTCGGTGCCTACTGAAAATGCTGTCTTTTCTTTGTATTCCGGGGCCATACCAACTTGCCAGTATCCACTCCAGATCCAATGTTGAAAATAACTGGCATACCTCTAAAGTATCTAATATGTCGTCAATCCTTGGTAGGGGAAAACCACACGAAAACCAAAAGTCATTATTAGGTTTAATACACACACACACACACACACACACACACACACACACACACACACACACACACACACACACACACACACACACACACACACACACACACACACACACACACACACACACACACACACACACACACACACACACACACACACACACACACACACACACACACACACACACACACACACACACACACACACACACACACACACACACACACACACACACACACACACACACACACACACACACACACACACACACACACACACACACACACACACACACACACACACACACACACACACACACACACACACACACACACACACACACACACACACACACACACACACACACACACACACACACACACACACACACACACACACACACACACACACACACACACACACACACACACACACACACACACACACACACACACACACACACACACACACACACACACACACACACACACACACACACACACACACACACACACACACACACACACACACACACACACACACACACACACACACACACACACACACACACACACACACACACACACACACACACACACACACACACACACACACACACACACACACACACACACACACACACACACACACACACACACACACACACACACACACACACACACACACACACACACACACACACACACACACACACACACACACACACACACACACACACACACACACACACACACACACACACACACACACACACACACACACACANACACACACACACACACACACACACACACACACACACACACACACACACACACACACACACACACACACACACACACACACACACACACACACACACACACACACACACACACACACACACACACACACACACACACACACACACACACACACACACACACACACACACACACACACACACACACACACACACACACACACACACACACACACACACACACACACACACACACACACACACACACACACACACACACACACACACACACACACACACACACACACACACACACACACACACACACACACACACACACACACACACACACACACACACACACACACACACACACACACACACACACACACACACACACACACACACACACACACACACACACACACACACACACACACACACACACACACACACACACACACACACACACACACACACACACACACACACACACACACACACACACACACACACACACACACACACACACACACACACACACACACACACACACACACACACACACACACACACACACACACACACACACACACACACACACACACACACACACACACACACACACACACACACACACACACACACACACACACACACACACACACACACACACACACACACACACACACACACACACACACACACACACACACACACACACACACACACACACACACACACACACACACACACACACACACACACACACACACACACACACACACACACACACACACACACACACACACACACACACACACACACACACACACACACACACACACACACACACACACACACACACACACACACACACACACACACACACACACACACACACCTATGTAGGCTCGCTGAGAAATTGAAATCTTCTAAAGCCGTGTCGGAGAAACGTGAACAGATTCTCGTGAAATAAAGCAGGTGAAAAGCTCCACTGCTTCATCTTTGTAATGAGCACTAGCGGTTCGGAGGATTCCTAAATCGCTGTAAGAAGAGAAGTGAAAGAGGCAAGCTGTGAAGCTGTTGAGTGAGTGTAGGCCTACAAGAGCAGGCGGTATAAAAATATTCTGTCATCCCTCTGCGGGGGAGGGGGGAGAGGATCGTTATCGAGGGTGCCCGCGCAGCCGCCCCTCAGTCCCCCACAGACCTCCGCAGAACATCCATGGTGAGTCATACCCCTATGCTTAAATCTTACAATATGTACTTTTTCTTTGTACAACCAAAGGTAATAATTGCATATTACCGTCTTTATAATGCATTTTATTTTTATATCAAACCTCTCTATATTAATACTTTATTGTTAAGTATAAAATTTCTATTAAAAGACTAATTATGGCACTTGAAGTTCGAAATGATAAACTTATAAAATTTCTTCAATCTTTATAAATAACCAGAGTTACCATAATGAAGGATCAAAAAGTGTATATCAGCCATGACCCTGGTGGTTGAATGCCTTAAAAAAAAAAAAAAAAAAAAAAAAAAGTGTATATAGCAACTTTAATTTGAAGAAGGTTTTATCAACATTGTCAACAATTGTCTCCTGATGTTTAATGTACTATGCCTGATAATAAATGTAAGAACTCTTTGAAAAGGAAATAAACTCGGCACAAATTTGAAAAAGCTAGGTGCTATTCGGCGGATTATAACTTTAGTAAAATAATAAAGGGCCTTAACAACATTCTGCTAGGAATATAAAAAGAACGTTGAATGAAATATTGTGATATTTATTTACCACGAAAAAGATCTACATTATTTAGAAATCATACCAGAAATAAGATGAAATAAAGAAAAGAGTTGCCAACTGTTTGTGTTCTTTGACATGAGATGGTGGAAAGTTGTTATCAAATCGAGATGCTCCGATCAAAGGACGAGCAAGACTTTCGCTCCTCAGGAGGCAGTCATACCTTACTTCTGAATCTCAGAAGATCCCTGACTTCTGAAATTGGATTTTTATCCAATCTCCTTTCCTCCCTCAAACATACTTTTCTGAGGAATGAAGTAGAATTATTCATAATTGCTCAATTCCAACTTGTAGCATTCACAATTTGCCCGCATCTGAAATAAAAATTTACAAAATAAATTACCCACAAATTTGCCATAAACTACAATGATTTCAAGCTGTTCTACACCAGTTGCAACCCAAGACATTGTTCAGGTTCTTAAAAGATTGTCAAACATTGCGAATTACAGTAAACCATTTTAATCGATATTTAATTATAAACTCAGAGAGCTTCAAGCTTCCAATCATTATTCCACATTATTAAAGTTATTAAATTATATTTTGCACTTCAGTATCAAATGTTTTTTGTATCGCTATGAGCTTCAAATTCATCTTTTTTTTTTTTTTTTTTTTTTTTTTTTTTTTTTTTTTTTTTTTTTTTTTTTTT
>KZ807254.1:453746-472652 GCA_000696205.2 Oncopeltus fasciatus
CCCGGGATGTTATTCAAGCAAGGGGAGGCAACACTCGGTACTAATGACTCACATTTCTTAATAATAGAGTGTTATTTTTCGTTTAGAGTGTGTTTATTTTTTTCTAAAAGTGACCATTTTTCTTTTCTTTTTCAATAAAGATTTTTTTACCCACTCATGTTGTGTTTTTTACCCTTTATTCTTGGTATACAACAAACAGAATATATCACAATAAATAAAGGTGAGCAAATTGTGACCTTTGACCTGTTATAAAAATGTTTATATGCATTTTTCAGGTAAAATTCCAGGTGCGCCGGTTTTTTTGTCCCCCAAATTAATAGATTTATATCTCAGATGAAATATATGCTAAATCTTTATCAATTGACCAATTTCCATTGCTATTAAACTTAAGATAATACTAAACTGAGTTATCTATTATATGTCCTCTTAGTTTTCAGAATGGACTCTTCAACACTACTTTTATTCACATAGGTATAAGAAAATAGGTTCCTAGGCAAAAAGACTTAGGGCAAACTAGGTTACTGTATAAATCAGATTTGTCAGTCAGACTGAGAAATATATACTTTTATATTTCTAGTCAATAGGTTAGATATGATTGTATACCAATAAACTATGGATAAATTAAAAGTTACTTTATAAAGTTGACTGTGTATTATTACGCATTATTAAAATTAAAATGGATCATTGAAGGAAAACAGGCACCACTATTATTTTGAGCTTAACATTATTATTACCTTTAATGAAATAGTTACAAATACACACACACACACACACACATATATCCCATAAATTAAAAATAACTGAATTTATTTATTAAATAATTATCTTCTACTGGATGGGTCACAAACTATCTATAAAAATTGTCACCATCTTACTTTTTAAAAGTCATCTAATGTAGTTTAATTTTGAATAAGGCAATTGAGTACTAATTTTTTAGTAATCTCAAATTTGTTTAAATTTATTCAAAAAGGAGTATTATTCTTCAATATATATGAAACATGAATGATTGCCTCTATTTCATGAAAGCTTTTAAATCATATAAACTTCAAGAGTGTTAGTGGTACCACAAAATCTTGTGGCATTGACATTAAAGAACTCTATACACTCTACAAATTTTTACACATTAGAGAACTTATCCACGAATATTCAGTATCCACCAAAATATTTTACTTCATGCTTCAACTAAGAATAATGATATAGCAATTAAGTGCTACCTAAAATAATTAACTAACGATTTAATTAATTATTTATCCCTACATGTACGAGAGAGCGATGAATTTGGAAGGTGAGATCTCTGAAATGTTTGAAAGGCAATTTGGTCTGCGCTCAACCTTAAACATTTTTATAACGCGTAAAGTTATTTTTTAACCTGTTACTTTTGTGTTTAACTATAGACGTATAGATTATAGGTAATTGGGATAAAATAAAAAGGAAATCTAATTTATTTTTATTACTGGAAAATGTTACTGAAGTTTTACTAAACTGCGACGAAAGCTTTGGAGCGAAATCTAGAGGATCCAAACGGATTCATTTCTAGTAAAATAATACCAAATAAAATTCGTATTAGACAATGGAAGCCATGTTTAAAATTGATTATAATATTTTCTTATGGAAGAGAATAACATACTATTGTAAATATAATTTTCTTAGAGCAATAGTATTAAATGATAAAAGTGAATTTGATATATTTGTTCTTGCATAGAATCTCATACCATTTTAACTTTCTCCATTAACTTTTTTATTGTTGAAGTTCTCAACTCCACTTAAAGGGTATCTTTAAGGTGCACTCCCTACGTGCCTTTTGTGACGTCACAAGATCCCCGAACCTGTCCTCTTTCCTTCCTCTNAAAATAAAAACAATTTGTAATTTGATTATAATGACAATCACATGAGGAGAGAAGGTGACCAATGACATCACTCAAATTATTTACAGATTATGTTCCCAGGAGGTCATGGCCATCTTCGTTTGAGTCGATGTGAAGGGTCCTAGGGATTGGAGTTGGAGGATAAGGTTTGTGCTAATGGATTGGTATGATATGGCAGTTGACTGTGGAAAGGAGGGAAGTGGGAGGAATGAGGTCTTAAACAAAAGAGATATTAAAATCATGGTGTAGGGAAGAATTGGATGCATAATAGGCAGCATTTGCAAATATTCTAAGGGTTTTGGATTAAAAGGACTGTATTCTTTAGATGTCGGAAGGCTTGGCGGAATCTCAGATTTCCACCCCATATGCCCAGATTGGTCGTAGTAAGATCTTGTAGTGTCAGTTTGTTTTCTATCATAATTAGAAGTTCTTATTTATGAGTCTATATAGGAGTCCATGTCGTCAATTGAGTTCTTCTCTTTTAATTATAGTATGTTCGCCCCATGTGAGTCGCATCAAGATGAAACCCCAGGTAATAAACAAAATTTAAGTGTTGTAAAGAAACATTGTAAAATTTCACAATTTCAGGAAAGTCTTTTTTCTGTAATTGGAAATTAACCTGAACGCATTTTGCTTCATTGATTTTTATTCTTCATTTGCGACACCATTGCTTGATATTTTCTAGATGATCTTGTGGCTTTAGAGTTTTAGAAAAGGAAAATAGGATAGCCTTGTCGTCTGCAACTTGAGCTAAGAGGGTATTTGGATGAGAAGAGATGTCAGCAGTGTATAGGATGAAAATCCATTCATTAATCCAGGATTCCATTCTGAACTCAAGCACACAACCTTGGGGAACTCCCACTTCCCCTTGGTAGAAACAGAGTAATATAATATAATGGAAATTGTGTGTTTATATATATATTTGTGTGTGTGTGTGTATCTATCTATCTGTCCCTCTATCCAACCCGCCTTCTACCCATCCATCCATCTCTCCTTCCATCCATCTTCAGACTTTAAATAAAATTCAAATAAAGTGTGTTTTTTCATCAGAAAACCATAAGGGCTGAATAATTATACATAAATAATTATCTAAAACTTTACCTCTCCTACTTCCATGACATGGAATTTCGCACGTTTAAAGACCATAATACCTATCACTCTAGTAAGTCTTTAATGTTCACATTCAACAATAAATACTTATCCATATATTATATACATATCTTCTCTATCTATATCAGAAAGAGATAGTGAACAGATAACCTTAAAGAAACGGTTGGATAAGTAAGACTTAAGGAATGGAATAGGTAAGTGATACCAGGAAGTATGGATTTCAGTTTAAACAAAGGCTATTGTGCCAGATTATCAAATGCTTGAGAAACATCCTTAAAAGCACCTAGGCAGTATTCAATGTGCTCAAGCGAAAGGAAATGTAGTCCACGATGCGAAACACTTTCTGGACAGTTTTTTTTTTTTTACTGTTTTGCTTACATGATAAGCCAAACTGATGATTTGGGGGATATTGAAGTGTTCAATGGAAGGCATCATTTGTTTTAACTGTACTTTTTCGAAAACCTTTAAAAGTGTAGGATGGAGACTTACAGGACGGTAAGATGATAGGTTACGTGGTGGTTTTGGAAACCTTATTATATCAGAATATTTCCTGGGGAGAGGGAAGTAGTTCGAAATATGTAATTATATAATACAATCAAGAATACAATTGACTTCTTGGAAAGATTACGGAAAATTTTGCCAGGGATTAAATCATATCCAGGTGATTTTACGCTTAAGCAGATGATATATTATATACTTGACCTCAGAAGGTGTTACTACCTTTAGTGGCAAGGACATAAGTAACGGCACGTTCAAAAACTCCTCAGTCTCTATGGCATTGAACAGGTCAAAAAGCTGTAGATGTCTTGAATGTTGGGTCTACCTGTTTTTTAAGGTAGAAATTCCCCCTTTCTAGAGCAGACTTATCACGTTTATGGCATTTCGTGAGACTAAATTCCAAATCAGTCAACTCCTCCTTGATATATTCTGGCGAAGTAATATGGTGAAGATGTCGGGAATCGCCGCTATGTGGGGTCCGAATTTAGGTTCTGTCCTATGGTTACCCACAGGTAATTTACCTCCTCGAATACTCTCATGTAACCTTAGTGAATTTTAATTCGGAAGGGGGGGGGNAAAGTAAAATTGAAATAATAATTTCTTATTTAGGACTAATACACTCACTCACAATTTATTTCTGAAATTATTTCAATTATAATTTAAAGTATTTCGTTGTTTTACTAAACTAGGAATTTACCTTCATAGTAAGTTTTATCTATTAATTCAGGTCAAAGACAATTTTTATGGTTTCTAAATACACACACTTATGTATTCCTAATCCTTCCTTAAATATTATTGTTAAAGCAATTTATACATAATTAAACCGAAAAATTAATTATTTGAAAACTACATTAGAAAATAAAAGTATTATATCCAGAGAATAAAATAAAAAGTCAATTACTCAAAATATTTTTGTGGCTTGCCTTCAATACAGCCAGAAAGAGCACTTTAAAGGGATTCTTCACTGCTAGGACCAATGATTGTTATAAGCTTTCTAAGTTAGTTTGTGTTCTGTGGTATGTCATCCTCTCCAGATTAGACCACAGCCAGACTATTGTGTTAAAGTCAGGGCATCCTGAGGGCCAATCCAGGGTAGCCAAGAACTCAGGAATGTTCTGCAGCCATTGCTAAGTTGACCTGACTTTTTGAGTTAGAGATTCCAGCTGAGTTTCATTCAGATGCTATATAAAAGGTTATAAAAACCTGATAGTTTAGTTTATAGCATATTTTTAACTTTTTTCACAAAAATTAAGCTTAGCTCTGCCATTATTGCTTGCTTGACAACAAACTATTACTGAAGAAGAGATTGTGAAAATTTTCTTTTCACTGAACAAAATCCTGATGGAGACTTTCTGTTTTAAATGTTACACATTCTGTGGCGAAGATGCACTTTTGATCTATCCACAATACCTTTTTAGGATAGTGCTTATCCTTTCTTCTGTCATTCTTTGGAATTCACCAATGGTCACTACTTATTACGGGAGTGTCAAAGATTTACATTTCCCAAGGCATGATTTTTTATATTCAGATGGGAATTATTTTGCTTTAAGCAACCACTCCTCTCACTGCATTATCCTTTCTCCCAATGTAGAAAAAAACACTAATAATATTTCATTTAACCTCTCACAATAAATTCTGTCATCAGTCTGTGATGTTCATAATACTCAGTGTAGAACTCTTTTCTGGGATTCCTGTGCCTCTCCATCAAACACCTTGAAATGTCAAGTTTGTTTCATCAATTTGCTTCAGGATGCACTGAAGTCTTCTGTGCCCATTTATAGAATATTTATTGGCTATAACATTAAAATGTTCTGTTGTGGCATGAGCATGTTCTGTGTAATAATTGAACATTAAACTAAGTTTTAAATGATTTCATGTATTAAGTCCTCACCCAACTTTTAAATTTTGTCTATTGTTTAAAAAAAATATAAATTATTTTCCACATTTTGATACTTAACAGCCATTGTTTTCTCAATTATTTGAAAAGGATTTTTTCTAAATTTCTTTTTTAAATCTCATGACCTATAATTTGTGGCAAGTTTACATGAACTGAGTTTCAATAGCTCCACAATGATTTTAAATATTTTAAAATTAAGAAATAAAGGAGTTACTATTATTTAAGCTATTTAAAATGGAGAAATTTTAGAAAATTTTCATAGCCATAAATTCAAAGCCAGTAAAAATAATTTAGTAACAATTTTGAATGTTTGTTAGTTTACTTGTGAGCTACCAATGTGCCAGCTTTAAATTCTGTGGTGGTGAGTAAAAAAAGGTATCTTGGTTTGACATCATTTTGGCCAAGAATTGAAAGCAAATTTTATTAATGTTTTGACAACAATTTTTGAAGAATTTTATTTCTTCAAAATGGACAAGCATTAAATGTTGGTTAAATGTAACAATTAAATATTTTTAGGGGAAAGAATATATTATTTGACCTTCAATAAGTCCATTATGCTTTAATATATACCATTATATAGGAGTATAACATTTTATTTAAAATTGTTTTATCGGATAAGATAAATAACATATTATTAATTTCAAATGGAAAGATTTTGACCGTAGAGGTTATTAGTAGAGAATTTTTGTTGGGGTCCGGTCAAGGTTGATCCAAAAAAATTTAATTTAAAAAAATTGTATTTTTTTGTGAGTACTATTGCATGTATTTTATCATTGTTTATTGCCAGTTTGACGGCTTTTCCCGGTTTTCGACAATTTCTACTATTTTGCTTGCCTGGGCCAAAACTTCTAGCCGGAGTTTCCTCTGGCTGTCGCCTAAAAGTCGTAAACATACTCAACTGCTGGTATGTTCTGTGCCTCCAGTGAGCGTAATGGCTTGTACGCCATGACTTTCCATATTCTTGGGCCCAATACGGATCCATGTTTCTAGTCACGTCTATCAGAGTAACTCCTGATTTGTTTGTGATTTGTGCTTTCCTGTCATGGTGGAAGCTACTGCATAGGGCGAAAACATCGCTTGGCACGTTGGCTTCTTGGAGGGCATCAAGGATTGCCGGCCACTAAGTATTATCAAAACCTACACTTAAGTAAAAAAAAAAAAATCCCTATGGTGTACTTCCACTCGTTGTTGGTTTCGTCCGCTACGAGAGTGCGAATTGCGTCTTCTGTGGATCTGCCCCTGCGCTACCAAATTTTTTGTTGCTGATATATCCGTCTATTAGTGGGTCAATGGTCTGAGTTATTAATTTTTCCAATGTTTTTTCCTGAACTGAGAGGAGAAAAATAATCTATATGACTTTGCTTCGGCCACGTTTCTGTCACCTTTCTTCAAGAAGCAACGAACTGCAGCTACTTTCTAGTTTGCTCGAAAATATCCTACTATAAGGCACGCGTTGAAAAGATTTAGTAGCTGACATCTATGACCGGCAATGCCATTTTACCTTGGCTGGCTGTGACTCCATCCGGACCAGGAGCGTTCTTTTAATTTTGACTTGTAATGGCCATTTCCAGGTCTATTTTATCCTATTCGCCTTGAAATTCCGTTCCTGGAGGGAGGCGCATAGTCTCTCTTATACTATTCTGCTGTGGCGTATCGGTACCGTTATCATCCTTTAGGAACAGTCCTTTCAGAAGGTTTTCGTTTGCTTTCCTCGGGCTGACGGGATAAACGCCATCTCCAGAAATTGTGGCAGGGGCAGCCGACGTCCAAGAGTCCCCTTTTGCTGTTTTATAGGGGAGACCCCAGGGGATTTTCCATAACTCTCCTCAATAAACTCCCGCTAGCTCTTTCTTTTAGCCTTCTTGATCTTTTGGTTGTTTGCCTTTTGGAGAATCTTATAGATGGTCCTTCTCAGATTTTTCATTTCTGAGTTTTTAAAGGTTTGGTAATCCCTCCTAACCCTTACCACCGCGTGTCTGACCGAATCATGGTACGCCTCCATTTCCTCGGGAAGTGACCTGTCTCACTTCCTCATCGATGTCCTCACGGTACTCCAGGGCCTCTGCCTCGGAGGTTAGACTCTCGATACTAGTGCGGGGAATTTAATAACTTATCAGACTCGTCTTGGTACCATAAATGGAAACGCACTGGCCCGGAAAGCAGGAGATCCAGGTTCGAATCCTTGCTGGGTCAGTTAGATTTTTTATTCTGTTCCCTTGCACTAGAAACTGAGTAAAGAATATAATTCCAACGAAGGTTAATTGGAAAGTTTTTGATAACCTGGTAGATGAAAAGCTAACATATTAAAAAAAGTATTGACGCTTTTCTAATAGTAAGCTAGCCACACCATAGATAATATAATAATGATAATTTTATTGCATTTTAGATCCGATAAGCAATTTTGTAATTGATCTATGTAGGATGAAGAGGGTAAAGGATCATAAAGGAGGTGATTAAGTATTTTAGTATTTTTCTTTTCTTAGAGTAACTTATGTGAAAATTTTGCGGATCTTACCATTATGATTTAGGTGAAAATACTTGTGTAAAGTTGAAAATTTAATCAAAAAGTGTATTGCTGTATTTCGGAAAGTTTTATTGAATTATTGGGTCTTCACGTAATTATATAATTGACCAACATTACATGCAGAGGTTACGTCAATGAGCGAATTTCCTCAAAATATGCGAAGACTTAGAAGGTATGATGCGATATTTTGTAGATCACATCTATATGGCTCAGGTGGTACGTCAAGGAGCGATTTTCTTGAAAATATGTGTTCGGGGTTTAGTATCTTGGAAAATTTTTATTGAAATATAAGATTAATATTTCTTCAAAATATGCGTTGAGAGTCTAATACACTGGGGGACAAAAAAACCGGCGCACCTGGAATTTTACCTGAAAAATGCAGATTAAATAATTATTTTTGTGTACGGTGTAATAACTGGCACGACAGATCAAATGGGGGTACGATTCCTTATGTTTTGACAACAAATGTCTTAATCCTCTCTAGGATTAATGATATAAACTGAAAGATGGACTTTATCTNATATATATTTTATTCTGATTAACTAGTAGTTGATAGTATTTAATGAGTATAAATTTGGAGAAAATTATGGGTCATAAAATGTTTTTCATTGTCAACTTTATTAAAGAATAAAAATTGGGAAAACTTTAGTGTTTCTGTTGAAAGAAAGAATATAAACTTTATTCTGGGAATAACAAAGTCTGCTTGAATAACATTAAGTGAATTTTACAAAAGGCCTTTTCTAGCTCAAAAAATATACATTAATATAAATAAATAAAACAAAAATTATTTATAAAAAAGAAGTGGTGAAAATTAAATAAGTGCTTTAACAAAAATAACATTTCCTCGAGGCTGACATTGTAAGTTAATAATCCATAACAATATGATTGGGGAAAGAAAAAGAAAAATAAAAAAAACAAAACAAAGAGTGAACTTATAACCGGTTTAGGAAATAAAATGCAATGTGAAGTACACATTTAACGAAAACACCACCTCACACTAATTCCTTTATTTTACATACATTCCACAACACATAAAATTCATTAAACCATTAATAAGCTAAATTCACAGTTAAGAAGATTCAGTTTGGATGGATAGAATATGTTGAATAAGGATGGATTTGAAAATGGAAAGAGAAAGAGCTGAGCATCGGAATTGTAGGAGAGACACAAAACAGCGGTAGGATATTTGGGAAATGTGAAGCTTCCAGGAGAGGTTCTGTTCAAAGGTTACACAGAGGTTTCCAATTGAGGAAGAGAAAGAAATTTGAGTATTTTAATGGTAAAATTAGGTAGGATAGGAAGGGAGCATAATTGGGGAATGGAACCTAATACAATTGCTTTAGACTTTTCCGCATTCAAACATAATCTGTTTTGAACAGTCCAATTATTGATTTTCTCAAGCCCGTTTTGGATCAACTTCACTACCATGCACAGTTCCGAAGGGAGAAAGGAATGGTAAAGTTGGAAATTGTAGGCATAAATATGGTAAGAACAATACTGGATAGTGGCTGGGAGGTCATTGATGAAAGAACAAAAAAGGGTAGAGGACAGATTAGAGCCCTGAGAGACTAGACTCCTTCAGGAGTAGGAAGAGAAGATGAGATAGGTTTTTCTGGAATGGAAAAAACTTGCGACAGGAAAGAATGAAACCAAAGGAGCATACTGTTAGAGAAGGATAGCTTTTCAAGCTTGAATAGGAGTATGGATCGACAATATCAAAAGCTTTTGAGAAGTCAAATTAGATGAGGATTGTGACTTTTTGCTCTTCCATTACACGTTAAATCACCATTGAACGTAGTGATCTTCACTTGAGCGGACTGAGTGGAAAACATACCTGTTGCCTCTAACCCTTAGTTGATTACTTCACTACGAGGTAATTAAGCCCCACGCTTCAATAGTACAAGGATTTTTGCTTCATAAAAATCTGGGGGAGACCCCAGACCCCCTTAAAATTTTTTTGTGCCAGAATCGCCAAAAAAAGTAGTAAATATGCTCATTGCTACATGAATGTTGATATATATATATATATATATAAATTACAGTTTCGGTGCTGGATACATTAAGGTTTATCCTAAAGATTAGATGTATAAGTGTTCACTTCATTCATTGATCAATAACACTAACCTATTCCTCACCAAATCTGATTAACATTTTACCTTGCATAACTCTCTATTTTTCCTAAAATATTTTATGCTGAATTCCTGTTGATTTTTTTTTAATCATTGAATGGTTATAAATTTGTTTGGATCTTATAAAATAAATTTACAAGCATGGCAATGTAGAGGCACCATTAAACCTTTAAAAAAATTAATAGCTGATGAATCTCTTAACAGTAGTCAAAAAGAGGTTTTATATTGTTAAAGCTTTAAACATTTTAGTCTAAATATTTATTATTTGTACCTAGATTTTGTTATATTTAAATGATTAAATTTTTTTCAGGTGCCAATTGTATTTTTCTAAATATAAAACATACCTTATAAAAGCAATATTTCTTAATTTTTAGAGGTCACTGTTTACTATTTTCTAATGGAGAGTGGCGGGATAGTGGACAATTTCTTGTTCATTGGGCCTCTCAAGCTTACTGTAATTATACAATATTTGTTGGTGTGGTTTTGAGCATTGTATCAGCAATTCAGATATACAGGATGTCTGTACTAATATGCAGAGGAGTGGACAGGTAACGTAATTAAAATTTTTCATTGCCAGCAAGGAAATATAAACATATAATGAGCAAGGATTGAATTCAAAAAAGTAACCTTATAAATTACAATCTTAAAAATCACAATTTAAAAAAATAATACAACCAAATTGGTATTTAAGCTTCTTTTTGCAGAAGGCTATGTTAATGGCTAAAATCAGTCAAGTGGGAGGAGGCTTAACAGGAAAACCAAAATTTAAAAAAAAATNTAGAAAAAATTGGTGTAAAGTGTGATTTTATAACTTAAATTCATAAAATGTTTTATCAAAAACTCGTTTTAAGAATTATATTTAAGTATGTAATTTCAAGTGTTAGGCAAACCCTCTTATTTTATAATTTAGAAAACAAACTTGGTATTTAGGCTTTTCATTGGAAATCCTTGTAATAATTCATATATAGATGAAATTGGATGATAGAAAAGAGAGGTTAAGAGTTAGACCCAAATTTATAATCATAATGTCTGTTTTTATTTGAGTTACAAAAAAGTTTATTTTAATAGTTGTAAAATGCAATTTTATAATGTTTATGTTCTGTAACATTTTTTAAGAATGCTTATCCTTCATAAAAATATTTAAGATAGAAGTTGATGAATAACTATGATGGGTGAGCTCTTCCTCCCTCTACTTTCCTGGGCCAGTCTAGAGAAAATATAAGTGGCCAATCTTTTACACTAATTTTACTCCCTGGCTTGTAAATCTAAATTCCCCATTTAATTTTACTTATCTTCATCCATGTCCATTTTAATAAAATATGAGAAATTTGCTTAGATTACACAGCTCCTGAATAACAGGCTTTTTATTAACACTCTTATAAACTTAAAGCAGTTGTTCGAGGTCTGGATTGGATCCTTGCAGGCCATCTCTGTGATGTCCTTTAGATCCAATTTTATGTGAAACTAGATGTTTTAAGAGTAAAAATGTTTCCCTTTCATGAGGTTATTTAATGGAAACATTTTTACTCTTATAACATTGGAAATCATTAATATTGAAACAACATAAATCATTGACATTGAATGCATTCTGGTTTGGCACATTGCCATGTGAGTATTCCATGCATGCTTGATGTCTCATCTTCCTATGGATTTGCTCATGTGAACTTTTAAGGGACTGGGCATCATTGGTTTGTCCCACTCTGAACTCTATGTCTGGCTTATACTAAAATATTTATGACTTAATGGTGATAACTGAGTTTAACACATTTGAATCATTTTCACACAATTATAAGAGTTCTTGGGTCCAGACTACTATATCTTTTCCTATGTCCATCAATACTTTTGGGACTCATGTCTAAATATCTGGTTGATGAATATTGGGATACAATATTTCCACACTATTTCAGAACTATTTTATGGTTCTACTTTATTTACTGAGCATTTTCAGAATCATAAACAACATCTTCAGGTGCCCAATCCACACACATAAAAAGGAGTATAAGTGTTGAAAATCATTGTGATATAGTCATTTTTTCTCTGTACTAGCTGCAAAATTGATGAATATTTGGATACAAAATACCATTCTTCACACTTCATTTCCCTTTATTTGCTAAGAACTTTCAGTCAGATATCCCATCGTCACAGCTCAATTAACTAGGAAGAAGTGTGCAAGCCTGAGAAGCCCTAGAGTACTCATTGGAGTACCTGCAGTGTTCATTCTTTTTCTTTGCTGGCAGAAAAAATTAAATACTATTAGAATAATGAATTTCTTAACATTTAATTTTCTTTTCCTGGTTAAACTTAAGAGTATTATGGTCTATCTGGCTTTCTGCCATGGACTAATTAGGCTCAACAAGAAGTTTAGATATTTAACTAACAAAATTACTGTTAATGGTTGAAAAGTGAGTGCCATTGTATCAAGTATTAATGAAGTGTGATGGTTGGTTAATAAAGAAGAAGCATTTTTAGAAGTTTTTGATTTTCAAAAATATGTGAATCTTGATATCGCCCATTTCTCAGTAGGACAAATCTGTTTCCACAGAATCATCATTCAAAGAGGTCTTATGATATCCATCTTTTTTAAACCCCCAATATGAACTTTTTTTTTTTTATTCTAATTGATAGTAGTTTTGTGTTTTTTGTTTTTTTTAATTTCTTGATTTATTAAATAGTTTTTCAGACTTCCTGAGGATCCAGGAGTAATTAAAAAATAATATGACAAATAATTTTCATTATATAACCTTAAAAGTTTGATATTTTTCTTATAAATTTTATCACTTTATGATAAAATTCATGAAAATTAGTAAGTCTTTTTTTTTAAAAAAACCCTCTTACTACTTAAACTAAGATAATAAAAAAATCCTTCATGCAGGAGCAGTGTAAACTATTCAAATTTCCCATTTTTCATTAAAAATTAACATAGAGTAAATGACTAATTTGTTCTTATAAGCTGTTGAACACAATGAGGGTAACATTTACATGTCTGGATCTCTTAGGTATCCAGGGAGTTTCAGAGGGAAGAGGGGAAAGCGCTGAACATTAAAAGTTACTTTCCTGAATACCTTCTTAAATGAGCAGTCATTTTAAAAATGTTAATGAACATAAACTCATACTTATAAGATTTTTTCTAATGAGGTGTTTTACTTTATTTTTGAGCTAAGAAACTACTTTCTCCTAATTTTTAGTGGTGAAATTTGAATTCCTCTAGCCTTAATAATTTCTTTTCTAGGTTAAGCCTTATGACATTTTTTAAATTATTATTTTCAGTACTTTCCTCTCAGCTTTTTTTGATGTTGTGACATGCTTTTTTCTTTGTGCATTGTCAATTATAGCTGCTTTGATCATCACTTTTGGGTTTATTGTATGGTGTAATAACATGACCATGAGATTTCCTTCGTAAGTATTTAAAAATAATTATTTACCTTATACTCTTCTGATACTTTTCCTAATTGTATGTAATATTTTTATTAAATAAAAAATACTTCCAGTTGTAGATAGTGTTCTCTAGTAATATAATTTAAAAAAAAATATATATTATCAAAATTATTTGATTTTGTTTAGCAATTTTATGAAAATTCTTTTCTCAGTTTTATCAATCTAGATAGAATTATAGGTATTAGAAAATATTACTTAATGTTATTTTAATATGTTAAGAAATAGGGATAAATCCGGAGATTTAAAGTGAGGTTTCAAGATGGTACCAGCTGGAAGCAATTTGCCATCTGTGACTAAGATTTGTCTGGACCCTTCTAGAAGGTACCACACTCGTTTTTCTTAAAAGGACTATATAGGCCAGTCTAACCTCTCTGTTAATAAAGGGGTCCCTGGAGCATGTCAGACTGAGTGGCAGTCATAATTCAGCCAGATCGCTATCAAACCTTAGTGTCTTAACACTTGAGTGATAAGTGTTCAGTGAGTTTATGATAAGTGATAAGGGCTCATCTGTAATATGCCATTGTATTTATAATTTAGCTTAAAGTAATTATGTTAATTATTGTTTGTTGAATATTAGAATACTGATGTCTTATTGCTTTATTATTATAAGTATTAGTTCTTTCAATTTGCTCAATAAATTAGATTCAGTTTGCAATTCTCCTTTTTTTTTTCTTTTCCGCGTGTCGACTGCTGAGGTTATTGGCTCTGGCAATTCTCATGTTGTCATTATTATTAACCCATAGTCTTTAAAAATTTTGTGTAAGACGTTTTCTTCTTTACCAGCTTGTTGCAGATAGAGTCTCTTCTTATCTCTACTTAACTAGAGGCCTTATCCCCAACTATTTGAGGCCCATTATGTGGGATTTACTGAACAGCCTGGGACGAGGATGTCACCAATCCGATGTGTCAATCCAACCACACCCTCCAGGCAGCTTTTAAAAAGGAGCAAACATGGCCCCACAAGACGTGTCGAGGGGGCCCCACACCAGAATGGACCTCTCGAATCTTGTCATTAGTTGATTTTGCATTCTTAATTTAAGCTAATGGGACACTGTTACAGGTGATCATATAGGGATATGTATTTCAAGAATTTGATTACATTGTTTATGTTTTCTTCATTATTACCAAGTGTTATGGATATAGTGGGTGTGAGATTGAATCTATTAAGAAGATCAGTGTAATAGCGACATTCAGAAAATATATGTTAAATTGAAAGTTGCATTTGACACTTAGTGCATGTTGGTGGTTCATCTTTACTAATTAGAAAACCGTGAGTAAGTCTGCTATGGCCTATTTGTAGACGCATGATGGCTACCTCTTCTTTTCGATTTTCACATTCAGACGTCTTCCATGGTTTGACTGTTTTCTTTAGTAGTTTGAGTTTACTTTGTGGGGATTCATCCCATAGTGACTGCCAGGCCTTTGATATTTTTTCCAAAAGTGGAATTGCGATATCTCTGGGGGTGACGAAAATTCTTTCTGGTATTTGTAAACTCAGGGCACTCTTTGCGGCTTGATCAGCCAGTTCATTTCCTTTTATACCGCTATATACTGGTACCCAAATAAGGTGCACAAATTTTCCAATAGCATTCAACATAGCAATATATTCCTGGATGCGTATGACACTGGGGTGAGTTGAGTAAATATCTTCCAGGCCTTGTATTGCACTAAGTGAGTCGGTGGCAATAACGATATGGTTTTTATTTGTAGACATACCAGGTATGCAAGTTTAAAATGTCGTTTTAATTCCAATAGAATGCGCTCTTAGCCTATTGAAGGATTTGCTTATCTCTAAACGCTATTTTGTTTGTTAGTCATTTGTTTACAAAAGTCAGTTGTTTTTAAGTCGTTTACGTGGACGTATCATACCTTTCTTTGGTGTTAAAAATGTCTAATTTTAAGCCAAATAAAGAGCATTTGCAGCATGTCATGATTTTCTTATTTAATCAAAAGAAAAAGGCATCTGAATGTCATCGAATTTTTGTTGAGACTTATGGCGATCTTGCTCCAACCGTCAAGACATGTGAACGTTGGTTTCAACGTTTCAAACGTGGTGATTTTGATGTTACTGATCAAAAACGAGAAAATCGACCAAAAAAGTTTGAGGACTTCGAATTGCAATCTTTATTAGACGAAGACAATACCCAAACCCAACAAATGATGGCAGAACAGTTGAATGTCACTAGGCAAGCCATTTCCGATCGCCTGAGAGCTATGGGAAAGATTCAAAAGGTTGGAAAATGGGTTCCACATGAATTGGACGAACGACAGATGGAAAAACGAAAAACTGTGTGCGAAATGCTGCTTTTACGCCACAAAAGAAAGGGTTTTTTGCATCGAGTTGTAACTGGCGATGAAAAATGGATTTATTTTCAGAATCCCAAATGAAAAAAATCATGGGTAACGCCAGGACAATCATCCACATCGAGTGCAAGACCGGATCGTTTTGGGAAGAAGACAATGCTGTGTGTGTGGTGGGATCAGAAGGGAGTAGTCTACTACGAGCTTCTCAAGCCCGGCGAAACAGTCAATACCGAGCGCTACCGACAACAAATGATCAATTTGAGTCACGCATTGATCAAAAAACGCCCAGAATGGGCTCACAGGCACACCAAAGTCATTCTTCAGCATGATAACGCTCCTGCACATTCAGCCAGATTGACTAAGGAAACGATTTCTTCGCTTGGTTGGGAACTCCTACCCCACCCGCCGTATTCACCTGACCTGGCGCCTTCTGATTATCACCTCTTCTCATCGATGGGACACTCATTGGCGGAGCAACACTTCAACAATTTCGAAAACGTACGAAAATGGCTCGATGAATGGATTTCAAATAAAGATGAAGCATTCTTTTGGAATGGTATCCATATATTGCCCGAGAGATGGACAAAATGTGTAGAAAGCGAGGGCCACTTTGAATAAAATATATTATACTTTTTTTTTAAATTACTGTGTATATATTTTAAGAAATAAACGACATTTTAAACTTGCATACCTGGTACAATTGTACAGTCCCGCATCAATAGCACATAATTCTGCTGTGTATATACTACATAGTTGGTGACGCCTATATTTGTACGTTGTGTTAGCAGAAACAACAGAGTAAAACCGGTTGAGAATTCATTTTTGGATCCCTCAGTATAAATTAGCGTATGGTCTGGAAGGGTTTTGACTATGTTTTCAAATTCTGTCTGATAATGTTTGAATTCGGAAGGGGTTTTCTTAAAATTCATTGATGATTCTACGGCATTTGGCCCGTTGTCTTTTATATTCTATTAGATTTTCGGTTGTCATATTATTATGGAATTTTCTAAGCGCTCTTTGTCTGTTTTTAATTGCTTGTTTGCATTTATCGTTAAACCAGGGGACTCTTGGTCGTTTGGGTTTTTCTGAGGATTGAGGGATAGTTAAGGACCTTACATTCTATTAAGATGATGGGCCACGAGGCGCCACGGGGAGGGCTCTGTCTGTCTCTGTCCGTCGGGATGGGGCCTGTGTCGATAGATCATCTTAAACTATATTGTATTCATAAAATATGGAGGGCGCTGATAACCTCAGCAGTTGAGCACCGTAAATCCCCAATAATGAAGGGGTGAATAAATAAAAAATGTCTGTTCTGTCAAATTTAAGATTTCAAAGGACTGTAAATATTTTAATCCTATTTAATACTTAATAATCCCTTTAGAGCATTCATTAAGCTTGTTAAATCTTATTTGACTTCTTCAACAAAATTCTCAGTTTAGTTATTTGTTTCAAATAATAAACATGACAGTGACCCCAAAAGTTTTGTAATTTTAAGGTATTATTAAGAGAAAAAAAGTCACAGACACTGAATCAATTCATGAAATTATTAAATATGAAGGGAAAGGTGTACTTGACCAACGAACCAGCATGAATGAAAAATTTTATATCGGAGAGGGAAAAGGGCTCTGGGTGACCATTAATGGATATTGATGAGGTTCTGCAGGAAGGGTTGAGTCAAATCCATCATCAAGTACTCGTGAACTTGTCAGGGAGTGTGGTGTGTCAAAATATACTGTTAGTCACCATCTGCTCTCCATGGAGGAGGTGAAAAAGAGCAGTACACTGGTCCCTCACAAACTTTAACCTTAACAATTAGCAAAGAGGTTAGAAATTTATAAAAAGTTAACTTCTGATATTAGATTTTACCAGGAGATCATCACTTGGAAAAGGGGTTTACTGGAAAAATCTGAATACCTTTAAGCAATGGCTAGTATATGGTCTAACTGATTTTCAGGTTGCTGCAAGGGGGCAATTTAAAGAAAATCCATTGCATTTTTTGAAATTTTGAATGATTTATTCATCATGAATTTGTTCCTGATAGATGATGCACTATGAATTCTGAACTCTACTGCAAACAACTGGGAGTATTTTATGCCAAGTTTTCTGTGTTTTATCCTGCTTTGATCAACCAAAAAGGAGTTTTATACCAACAAGATAATGCTTGTCGTGATGAGTGTGATACTCCTCATCAAGCCAAAGAAAATTTTAAAGAACTTCATGGGTTCAAACTCCTGCCTCATCTACCATACAGTCCATACCTCACACAATCCGATTACTCCTTTTTGATCCGTATATATATATATATATATCCGATGTAGTACGATTTTTTTAAAATTCTATTCTTTTGCTTTTCTTGTATAAAACTAACGTGGAATTAAAAACCACAAATAAAGTCAGTATTGCACCAAAATGCCACCTCTGTCATGACCCACTTTCAGTTGCCCACATACTCATAGATTGTCCTATCAGTCAGTATTTAAAAAACTTCGGAACCAATGATTCATGAAAAGGACTGAGGGAACCGATATAAGAAACCTAGAGCAAAGGTCACCATCGCCACTAAGCCAAGGGTGTCTCACCGCCCTCTCACTCTTTCTACTAAAATACATTCATATTTTTCACCCCGATCCGCCAAACTAGCACTATCGTTGTTGTGAAACTCCAAAATTTGTAACCAATTGCAATATAGCAAAAATTTTAAATTGAATCCCATCTCGAATGCGTTCAGTTGTTTCGTGATTATTCGGGGGGAAAATATGTGCAAACAATAAAGAAATTGAATGATTGCAAATTTTTTTAATAAAATGATACGTACAAAAAAACTTTTTTCAGAAAATAAATATTTTCTTGGATATATAACGTTCCCTCATAATTCTTGAGTGCCTTAAAAAGTTCAATTGACTTCTTTAAATGCCAGAGAATTTTTCTTTTCAAAAAACTTTACAGATTATTATCTCAACTGAGGACCTTGATCACTTCGAACCACAGGTCTTTAGAAATCTTTTTATTCGAATTCATGAGTCGAGCAAAATAATACTTTTTGTATCCTGGAATTATCAAATAGTTTCCCCAGTGTTAATACCGATTTCAGTCAATAAAAAACTCATATAACAGTTTGCAAAATAAAGCTTTGATCCTGAAATT
>KZ807254.1:472851-484699 GCA_000696205.2 Oncopeltus fasciatus
GCAGCCACGAGTGTTTCATTTTCTATACATATTTATATATTAATGGTGTGTCTTAGTGCAAAGGGTGTTTTGTTTTTAAAAAAAATGCATATCACTTAATTGTAAATAATCTATTTAAAATATAGGTGAAGAAAAACGATTTTTGGAGTAAACTAATTAATAAATTTTTAGAAAAGAGATCATTAATTCAATGAAAGGCTTAGAGGATGGTTAGTCTACATATTTAAATTCAAGTTGTATTCTTTAAAAAATTTTAATATAGATTATATTAAGTGGTCATGTTTTTTTATTTTATTCTGTTATCATTGTAAATGTTGAAATATTAATCTTAGGGAGAAATATGACTTTGATATAGAATCATAATATTTCACAAAATACAATAAACTCCCAAAAAAAAAAAAAAAATTCTAGTCAAAATCCATTAAAAATGGAACTGATTGATCTCAAGTTAACCCAGGAACAACCTCATTCCACATGATATTGAATTCAAAATCGAATGTTATTGAAGCTAAGTTGGTAGAGGTGACCTAACTCTCTCTGACCTCTGGCTACATTGGCCCCTATCTTCTTGAGATAGTGCGGGTTTTCATCGTGAACAAGTCTTTACGAGCCTGCTTTGCTTTTAATGTGGAAACTGTTTCCCTCCTCCGTGTTAATTTCAATCTAAAGGCTCTCAGTGATGTCTATTGTTTTGCCTTTTTTGAGGTTTCTCATTTCTTGAACATCAACATTATGCCCCTCTGAAATAACTAACATGCTTCTTTATTTCAGAGTCCCATCTTGTAAGGTGCTCTTTAATTCTGGTTTTTAGACGACTATCATTTTTTGGTTCTTTTATTAAGGAAGGAATTAAAAAGTGGATTAAGAAACTGGCTCTCTTGGTCAGATGCCATGCTTAGCAGTCCTTAGCAACTCCTCCTCCTCCTCCTCCTCCTTAGCAGTACCACCTTAGCAGTCCTCCTCCTTAGCATTCTTAGCAATCCTCCTTAGCAGTCCCTTAGCACTTAGCAGTCCTTAGGAGAAAAGAACCAAAAGTGGATTAAGATAATCCACTTTCGGTGCTGGGCGATTCGGTGGGGACAGAAATTTCTGTCATTTACAAAAGCAGGAGATCACTAAAAAGCCGCCTATCTAACATGAAGGATTTTGTGAAATATTATGGTTTATACTTAATTATTTTTTTAAGAATAGTTTTAGTTCTTGAATTTCTTAAAAAGATTTTTAAATGGATTTGACATATGAAGTTGACTTTTTTATTCACAATTGTTTAAAAAATTGTTTTTAAATTTTTTATGTATGTATTTATTTATTTGTTTTTAAATTTACTGACTATAAATTTGTTTTTAAGGAGTTAATCCAGTTAACCAACCTCAGAGGTTGGACTTTTGTGTCAAAAGTTTTGACTTTTCACTAGTGTCTAGTGCGGGGAATTTAATAACTTATCAGACTGGTCCCGGGAGCATAATTGGTAAATGCACCGGCCCGGATAGCAAGAGATCCAGGTTCGAGTCCTGGCTGGGACAGTTAGATTTTTTATTCTGTTCCCTTGCACTAAAAATTAGTAAAATTTACGTGGGATTAAATACCAAAAAAAAAAAAAAAAATTATAAAATTTAATCTACAAAGTATTGAGTCTCTGGAAGACCCAAAATATTTGCCAATTGAACATGGACTTTACAAGATTTCGTAGAAACCATTGGGACATTTGTTGGTTAATGTTAAACCACTAATTAAAAAAAAAAAATGTTCCTCATTTTTTCACAAGGGAATACTCTCATTTCTCTTTGAACTGTTTCCAAATTTGAGCGGGGAGAATATTGTTTCAAATCAGGGAGTGTATATGACTCCATCTATGAAAACATATATTTATTGTGACAATTTTTAGTGCAAGGGAACAGAATAAAAAATCTAACTGTCCCAGCCTTGTTTTTTGGGCCTTGTTCGAGTCCTAGCTGGGACATTTATATTTTTTATTCTGTTAAAACTAAAAATTTTAAAATTTATGTGGGATTAAATACCACAAGAAAATTAATATTCATATATTTATTGTATTTTCATTGAATCTATTTACATCGTGGACTGTCCTACGGACCAATACAATGTAGTTAATTAAGTATACAAGTTTAATAATAGACTAATAACAATTTCCAACATCAAAGAATTAATTTATTCATAATATTTTAAAAAATTAATTCACAAAAACATATAAGTATTATTTTGTGTCATGAATTAAGTCAATTTTTAAAAATAATTTTGTGTAAATGAAGTTGTCTAAAATATCCAGATCCTCAACTTCTTTGTTGAACAAAATATTTCATGTTGGGGCACATAAAGCACAGATAAAAATGGTGGGGGGAAAAAAAGTGCTTCAACTTAACTTTTTGGTTGGCCAGTAAAATAAAGCCTGAGAAAGAAATGAAATTTTTTCAGAGCTGGATAAATGGTCATCCTCTTTATCTTAAAATCAATATCTTCTAATAGTATTAGTTTATATTTAACTATCTCTTATTTTAACTTTTTTCTTTTCAGTTTGGTGCTTGGGCATCAATGACATGTTGGCTTAGCCTTGCGATATTTGCTCTTTTAAAAATTTTACAGCAGCATGAAATACAGAATATGCGAGCAAGCATGTTAAGGGAAAGGCAACATCTCATTAATGAAGCTGGAATCGATAAACGAAATAAACTAGCTTTTTCAGGGAAAACAAATGCTCCTCAAAAATTTTGATGCAAATAAATATCTATTGTAAAATGTTATACTGTTCATAGAACACACCAAATTTTATACATTTAGTGGTTCCGAAAATTATAACAAGCTAAAATATTTACTGCTAAATGATATTTGGGTTAGTAGATTTGTTTCTTTAATGTATAATTACTTAATTATTATTGGATTGCCAGAATGTCTTCCTCTGGGAATATTTTATTTTTTAAATCTAGGATGTCAAAATCTTGTTTATAATTACTTTAGGTGTTTGTATTTCATCCTTTAACCATTCAGGTTTAAAACCTAATTTTTTAGGTTTTTTAGGAAATTTTTTTTATTATTCTGTTACTTTTTTTAAACCATGAGTATTAAATAATTGGATATTTTTAATCAAGAAGAAATTTCAGGTTTAAATAATAAATATGAATAGGTTAAATAAACTTGAATCAGACTTAGAAAGTTACTTAACATAATAATGATTTAAAACCTTTTTCCTTAGTACCTAATTATAGTATAAATTCATGTAACTACAATTAGTTAATAACTAGATGAATGAGTTTTTAGAAAGAAATGTTAATATTGGTAGTTATTACTACTTTTTACAAAATTTTGGTTATGGGTCTAAAGTTTTCTACTTCAATTTCTAATTCTCAATCTGATGGAATATTGTTTGGTACAATATTCAGAAACTTTTGAATTACAAACTCTAAATTTAAGAGCATTACTGTAGAGATACTGACATGATGGAATCGGTCCAGGTAATTTTCCATTTTTTAAGCCTTTTAGCAACATGAATTTCAAAACCATTAGAAAATATTTAATGTTTTGCCTTAAGAATTTGTTTTTTTATAATTTTTTTTCAAACTGTTCTTAAACTGCAAAAGGGCTCTTTTATTTTCATGTTTTTTCCCATTTGAAATTTATCGTTTCAAAAGAGATCAGATTGTATATTTTATTTTATTCTGTTATCATTGTAAATGTTGAAATATTAATCTTAGGGAGAAATATGACTTTGATATAGACAATTTTTTGTTTTCTATTATTTCATTCAATACCATTAAATGTTTTCATAATCTGTAGCAACTTCAAATTTATGATTTTTTGAAAACAAAAAAATATTATTCTAGAAGTTTTATTTTGTTACTTATTCTCTTTTTTAACTGACAAGATTATACCTTTTAAATAAATATTTGAAAAACAACACCCAATCGTATGTAATGCATCCATTGCCTGATCTGATTCATTGAACTATAAAATGTTTGGATATATATATATATATATATGTGTGTGTGTGTGTGTGTACCTTATATGAGATTTTACTTCATATAAGTCGAGTTAGNTTATACTTAAATAATGCATGATCTATTAAAATAAAATGAAATTGAGTTCCTTATTCGGGTAGCTTAGGTAAAATAATTTTCATAATCACTTGTATATTTCTTAGTTTACTTAAATTATTTGAAAATTGCTTTTAAATGTGTATTTCTATTTTTCATGAAATATTTGTACAGTTGCAAAAGAGTATTGTTCAGAATATAAGCTTGCATTATAATTCATTTTTAATAAAACTAAAAATATTTTTAGTGTGGCCTTCTTATCATCCTTGACTGAATGACCGTAAAAAGTCTGAATTTGAATAGAAGTATTTGTGTGCGTTTGCTTAAGTGTGTATAAACTTCATAAATAAATATTCCAATTTTATATCATCTTCAGTAGTCCATGATCATTCCCTGATCTGGATGATTAACTTATTGTAAAATAATATTAAAAATGTTAAAACAATAAAATTATAAATGACTTAGTTATGAATATTATAAACTTATAAAAAGAGTTTTTAGAAAGTGGTTGGCAAAGGAATGTTAATATTTCTACTTTTTACTCATTTTGGTTATGGGTCTAAAGTTTTCTACTTTAACTTGAAGTTTCATTTTTTCTTTTTCCTTTATATAGATGAAATTTGTAATTCTTAATCTAATGGAATATTGTTTGGTATAATATTTAGATACTTTTGAATTATAAACATAATAAAACAGTAATAGTTTAGTTATACATAAGTTTGTTTATAATTAGTTTACAAGGATAATAATTTTTATTGTAATTAGTAAATGATCATTAGTTCTTTGTCTTTACTGAATTAGATTTAGTTATAATTATCCTATAGTCATTAGATCACATTGCACAATCTTTCTATGAATATTGTTAAAATGACTTTTTTTCTTTTTTTTTTGTAAATTTTTCAGAAATTCCTGGGGTCATTTTTGTTTGAGTCTTGGCATTTAGTTACTAACTCTCTAAATTTGAGTGACAGTAATTTTTCATTTATTTTATTTATTATTTTTTTTTGTAGGCATCTTAATTGCCCTTCATAATATAAACTTTTTTTTTTTTTTTTTAATGAAGTCTATGAAATTCTTTAAATTTCAATTTTCTAATTATTTCACTATTAAACCTAACAGAATAATGTCAATAAGTACTTTTATTTGGTCTCCCAGTACAAAGAATATAAATAGTATTGAGGGTACAGAAATTTTTATCTGTTTTATGAAAAGTATTTCCATTTTCCAAGAAGGAAAATTACATTAACCAATGATTACATTCCTACCAGCCATATATTAGAAAACCGTTGTCATTTATTGGATCTTTAGCATTTATTCGAATTGGTCAAGTCACATAAATAATAATTGAGCCCTTGATTTGTTAGACTATTGTATTTGTAGGTATGTCATCTAAATGATGACTTTTAAAATTCAACACATAAATTTGGCTATAAAAGCCCAATTTGTAAACTGATGAAGCTGTGAAACTCTGTAAACAGCAGATTTTTCACTAAAAACACAATTTTTTGTTAATTAAACAATTTTTGTTAAAAATTTATTTTTCTGTTGATGTAATTTAGCTTTCAGTAATATAAGTAAACTATTTTTAAGAGAGCTGAGGGTTCTTTTTTTTAAACATTTATTCTAGTGTCTAGCAAAAATGTTAATTTTTGAATTATTGAACTGGATAGTTTAAATGAAACAGATGTAGATTTTATATAATTTTTTACTTTTTTTTTTTTAAGTAAATAAACTCTTAATTTTCATTAAATTGATAGTTTGTCAATAAGTGAAATTTATTGAATTTAGTTCTAGCTTATTATTTAAAATTTTCTTTATTGTTGACAGAGCTTTGACCTATCATTCTTTTTTTTATTTCCTCTTACTTGGGATTCGTCTTACTTCTGTCTTTGCTTCTAAAATTGTAATAATAGAACTTCCAAATACCTGTTTATTTAAGATGATTCTGGAGATTAATTTGGCACTGGAAAATATACAAGCTTTAACTAATTTTTTAATATTTTATCATGAGTGGGATTCTTGGCTATCAGCGGGACAGTTTGAATGAACCTTTTTATTATCACAATGAAAACAAACTATGACTTTTTATAATTTTTTTACTCCTTTTATTTGTCCTTGAGGGAGCATGGAGGAGCACCATAATAGTATGGTCAAATTATAACCAAAGAAGGGTGTAATTTACTAAAATTTTAAAGTAGCTATTACTAATTATGAGCACTTACTATTATAATGTAAAGCAGATTTAATTACATTTGCTAATGTATTGCAAATTCATGAAAGAGAATCAGTTTTCTTTTACATGTGACATTATTAATAATAATAACTTGTCTTGTAAATTTTTATCAAAATTATTTACTAGATTAAAAGTACTTGTTTTTCACATTAGACTATCCAAATGGTGGCTTAAAGATTCACCATTATTCCTTTTTCAGGATGAAAATATAATTCATGAAGTAAAAGAATTTTCTTTCGAAAAGTAATGCTGTTGATAGCCCAATTTCTAAAGGTAAATTTATTTGACTTATGTCTTGTGGAGAAAAATGATCAACAAGTACTTTGATGGCTGTGTTATGCAAAAAATAATATTATACTTTCATCAGAGATTTGAGATTTTTAAAAATGTTTGCCAATATTATCACTCCTTTTTCTTAAATATAATTGCTTTACAGTCAACTTTTACCCCTAATGGTTTAATTAACTTTATCTACCTATTTTATGAATTTTTTCCCTTATTCCATTACCAAAGGAAGAAATAATTAGACAAAACTAAATAAGTTAAATGAAATTAAGTTAATGTTTTATAATAGGTGCTAATGACAGGTAGTCAACATTAAAAAAAAAAAAAAGTAGTGTTGTGCACTGCAGGGAAAAAGTCAATGAATCATGTAAACACCCCAACTATAAGAAAAAATAAACTAGATGAAAATTAATCAAGTATCAAACTACATATTGTTACGGGTGTTATCAATAGAGTGTTTCCTCGAATGGCATTGACATTAATTAAAAAATAAATAAATAAAATTGAGAAATTGATTTGTATCCAAGTTATTTATTTATTTTATTTTTTTTTTTTTTGCACATCAGAGCAGTAGNTGAAAAAATTTCTTTCATTTCTAAGTCGGCGTGAATAATGACCGTAAAAGATATAACCATGCAAGTAGTTAAATGTATTTTTCACTGTTTTTTAAACTTGTTCGTAAATTAAACTTGAATGAGTAAATAAAAATAAAGAATACCCCTAATAATTAATTAATTTTCTGTCTTTATAGTTTTTACCGGTTGTTAAACTGTTTAATTGTAAGCTGTTTATAGTTACATGCTATGAGTTATATGTTTTTGCCAAAATTTCTAATTAAAAGAAATGTATTTCTAAATGGTAGTAAAACACTAAGAAGATAAGTATGGAAAACAACTCATCCAACCTATCACATACTTGACCTGAACTGGTTTCCACACTGGGTCGAGAAGTTGGATTTAAATTGCTACAGATAAATATGGGAAGGGGTAGGTTGCATTCCTCTGAGCAAGCCGTACAATGGATGGGAGTTATAAATGCCAAAATGGATTTAGAGCCCTTATTTTTATGGCCTCTCTCTTGATAAAACCACCTCTTTCATAGGGTGGGAGGGTATTGTTTTACAAATTTGCATAACAAAATCTCTGCGATAAGGAAAAATTATTGGAAAATCCACTGCGAAAGAAAAACAACGTTCAACGATTCACCAGAGCATTTTATATTCATTACACTCTGAGGATGTATCCAAGTAATGTAAACATATAATTCTTAACAATGAGGAGTTTTTCTAGTTTACCAAATTTATATATTTTCTTTTTCGAATTCTATTAAACTCACAGGATTTTTAAAGTATTTCTATAATGAGACATAAATATAAACCTCTTCACCAGACTGTAGAAAAATAACAGAAATATATATATACCTATTTGTACTTAACAACTTTTGATATTATAAATATTATTTTTTTGTGGTATTTAATCCCACATAAATTTTACTAATTTTTAGTGCAAGGGAACAGAATAAAAATTAGTAATAAGTAATATTTTTTACACTATGTATTTCACTTAACATAAAATGAAAAAATAACCCATTGTAAAAAATCAAAAGTGTATTAATGTATAAAAATAATAAGCCTATAATTTTGAGTCACAAAATAAAGAAAAACTCTAATGATAAGATTGGAAGGGGAAAAAAAAACCTACATGAAAGTGTCTTAGATCATATATTATTATTTTAAAGAAACAGATATAAGTATATTAAGGTAGTTATTCCTTTTACTTCTGTAAGCACAGTTTAGTTTACATAATAGAGCTTACCTTCGAGTAATATATGCCACTTAAATTCTATAAAAAGGGGTGAGCTGTGAATTATGAATGTCACATAACTAACTGACAGAAGAGATGGGTATTGAGTCCTGAAGAACACTTCAGCAACATTATATTTTTATGAGAATTAATCAGGGTTTCAGCCAGGATGTGAAAAATAAAATACTACAAAATTATTGGGTTATTATTTTATTTTGTTATTATCTACTCTGGCAATAAATACCCAATAATTTTGAAGTTTTTTTTATATTTTTCTCATACTAGTCGAAACACTGATCATTTCTCACATGCAATACTCAATACTCAACCAGCCACCACAAACCACATATATTTGTATATCTTGGATCTTGAAGGCCACTGTACTGTCTACTGTCTACTGTAATATCTTTTAAATAGACTTTCACTTGCTGTCGGATGCTGGGAAGAGTCACAAGCATCTAATTTTACATTGATCATAACCTAAAGTGAGGAAGATTAAATCCAGAAATGAAAATATAATTTTAAAAAAATATTCCAAATCTCCCAGTGCTGTGTCAAAAGTTACACATTACAAAAACATACTTCTGAGAAACTATTTTATAAAATATTAAATTCATACAATTATATTGTTCAAATCATAACACACTGAGTGAGCTGTATCCATGAATAGAGAGAAGATAACTGGGGAAGGCCTAACTTTACCAGAGAGCACCCAGAGGAAGAGTAAAACCAGTGACATCTCTTACTGACCTATCATTCTTTTTTTTATTTCCTCTTACTTGGGATTCGTCTTACTTCTGTCTTTGCTTCTAAAATTGTAATAATAGAACTTCCAAATACCTGTTTATTTAAGATGATTCTGGAGATTAATTTGGCACTGGAAAATATACAAGCTTTAACTAATTTTTTAATATTTTATCATGAGTGGGATTCTTGGCTATCAGCGGGACAGTTTGAATGAACCTTTTTATTATCACAATGAAAACAAACTATGACTTTTTATAATTTTTTTACTCCTTTTATTTGTCCTTGAGGGAGCATGGAGGAGCACCATAATAGTATGGTCAAATTATAACCAAAGAAGGGTGTAATTTACTAAAATTTTAAAGTAGCTATTACTAATTATGAGCACTTACTATTATAATGTAAAGCAGATTTAATTACATTTGCTAATGTATTGCAAATTCATGAAAGAGAATCAGTTTTCTTTTACATGTGACATTATTAATAATAATAACTTGTCTTGTAAATTTTTATCAAAATTATTTACTAGATTAAAAGTACTTGTTTTTCACATTAGACTATCCAAATGGTGGCTTAAAGATTCACCATTATTCCTTTTTCAGGATGAAAATATAATTCATGAAGTAAAAGAATTTTCTTTCGAAAAGTAATGCTGTTGATAGCCCAATTTCTAAAGGTAAATTTATTTGACTTATGTCTTGTGGAGAAAAATGATCAACAAGTACTTTGATGGCTGTGTTATGCAAAAAATAATATTATACTTTCATCAGAGATTTGAGATTTTTAAAAATGTTTGCCAATATTATCACTCCTTTTTCTTAAATATAATTGCTTTACAGTCAACTTTTACCCCTAATGGTTTAATTAACTTTATCTACCTATTTTATGAATTTTTTCCCTTATTCCATTACCAAAGGAAGAAATAATTAGACAAAACTAAATAAGTTAAATGAAATTAAGTTAATGTTTTATAATAGGTGCTAATGACAGGTAGTCAACATTAAAAAAAAAAAAAAGTAGTGTTGTGCACTGCAGGGAAAAAGTCAATGAATCATGTAAACACCCCAACTATAAGAAAAAATAAACTAGATGAAAATTAATCAAGTATCAAACTACATATTGTTACGGGTGTTATCAATAGAGTGTTTCCTCGAATGGCATTGACATTAATTAAAAAATAAATAAATAAAATTGAGAAATTGATTTGTATCCAAGTTATNTGCAAGAAAAATGTCTTACAAGTTAGACAGGACTGGAGTATTCTGCATGATATAAACTATAATTAATTTAATACAACAGTTTCTTAAATAAATGGATGCCCATCACAGACATTACTGCAATAAAAGCAGTAAGATTTACAGAGGATTCCCTTTAAAAAAAACAAAAAAAACTCATTTTATTGAGTTAAAAGCTTATGGTGATTAGTAAAAGTACTCAACAAATAAAATTTACAATATAATTTATGTACATAGTATTTTATAAGAATTTACATTGAATACAATGTTTAGCATCAAATACAATGAATCATCAAATTCGTAGACTGGCTTCATATGAGTGTTTTGCCAGGCAAAATCAAATCAAATTATTTGATTCATAAATCAATTAAATATGCATGGCTCTACTAAACATTACAATATTTTTAACAACATTAAAATAATCTTATAATACATTCAAACTCAAAAGAAAAATTTACAATGAGTAAAATTTTTGGGGAGATTTCTCACCCTTCATCAGTGAGGAGTAAAAAGAGACTGACCCATGTATCTTCCCGAAAATTTTACTCATAGTAATTTTTTCTTATTGTGTGTTCACTACACTCTTTTCTCCCTCCTGTTCTAATTTACTATATATATAGCAGCCACGAGTGTTTCATTTTCTATACATATTTATATATTAATGGTGTGTCTTAGTGCAAAGGGTGTTTTGTTTTTAAAAAAAATGCATATCACTTAATTGTAAATAATCTATTTAAAATATAGGTGAAGAAAAACGATTTTTGGAGTAAACTAATTAATAAATTTTTAGAAAAGAGATCATTAATTCAATGAAAGGCTTAGAGGATGGTTAGTCTACATATTTAAATTCAAGTTGTATTCTTTAAAAAATTTTAATATAGATTATATTAAGTGGTCATGTTTTGAATTTTGTAGTGTCAAATAATTCATAGCATGAATTAGTCATTTAATAAGATAAATGTGTGTTTAGTATCAGAAAATTTATCTTTTAAGAATAAAATGACTCAGAGGCCAGAGGAATTATTAATTTAAATAATAAGCTACAGAAATGTAATGGAAAACCTGTATGTATATATATATGTGTGTAGAGAGAGGGAGAGAGGCCACAAATATAGAGATCATCAAGACGGTCCTCCAAGAAGACTAATCAGTAATCAATTTCTACATTTAAAGAACAACATCATGTATAGCATACTTCCATGTCCATGCTCTGGCAATATTTTCAAAAGTGATTTTATCATCCATGTACAGCTTGCCAACATGAGGCTCCATACAGACCTGAAAAAATATGAGTAATAACTTTTATAAATAAATTGTTTTTTTGTTGTATTTAATCCCACGTAAATTTTAACAATTTTTAGTGCAAGGGAACAGAATAAAAAATCTAACTGTCCCAGCCAGGACTCCAACCTGGAGTTCCAGGTTTGTAGCAGGAGATCCAGGTTCGAGTCCTGGCTGGAACAGTTCGATTTTTTATTCTGTTCCCTTGCACTAAAAATTGTTAAA
>KZ807254.1:496590-513380 GCA_000696205.2 Oncopeltus fasciatus
AAGATTTCAACATGAAGAGAACCTTAGTAAATAAATTATTTAAGATTTGTTTTCAGAAACTATAAATATTTTAAAGCAATACTTACATCACAAAAAGGATCGGTTAAGAGGCTTTGAACAGATATTAATATCTTAGAAATTGTTAGTGCAAGACTCCAATTATGCTGTATTGAATCAATTCCAACATCTCCATGCCTGGACACGTTTGGGTGGAAAACTTTTGTCAAAAATCTGACAAGAGGTGGTTTCATTGGGTAACTAAAAATATTAAGACATAAAATAGAATAAATAAAAGACCCCTTAAAATAACATATTAATAATTTTAAAATAGTTTAACATTAAATAAACATTTAATCATTTTTTAAAAATTAAACCTATTTGATTATATTTCAATCAATAACCAAATTCAAATAATCATTTCTGATTGTTATGAATAATCATTTCTGAGTTAATGAATAATTAACTCGAAGGATTTCAATATAGAGTCACAGTGTCATCTTAAAAGATCTCTTAACAAATTTAAGTAGAAGGTTTATAGTAACAAAGAGCCCTACCCTGCCACCCAAGGTAGTTGGGAGTTTAAAATTAAAAGTTCATGAAATTCAATCATTGATCAAATTAACAATTTTTTAATTTTCACTGTGACCTTTGTTAATAAAAAGTTGATAATTTGATCGATGATTGAATTTCATGATCTTTTAATTTTAAAGTTTCAACTTCCTTGGGTGGCAGGGTAAGGCTCTTGGCTACTATGAACCTTCTACTTAAATTTGTTGAGAGATCCTTTAAGATGATACTGTAGTTCTGTATTAAAATCCTTGGAGTTAGGTTTAAGGTTTGTTATATAGCAGAAAACTCCCAAGCAAAATGCAAAAAACAGGCTATAGTCTGAAATGGACAAATAAAGCAGATTTGTCCATAATGAAATTCAAATAATTTAAGATATAAAAAATTAAATTGCATCCAATACAGTAAGATCATGTGTAAAAACAAATAAAGGGAAAAGATATATTACCTAAAAGGTACTTGTAAATAAAGGTAGAATATGCCTCCTTCATAAGGACTTCCTACTGGGCCAGTAATTGAAGCCTGCCAATGACAACATTTTTCATCTAAAGGAACAGCATCAATACCTTGTGGAGGATCTGCTCTTAATCCTACAAATGAAGACAAAAGGGTAAAACAAATTTTATTGAAGTACAAAACTCAAGTGGATTTGGGAATCGCCAAAAGTTTTATCATTTGTATACTGATAGCTAACAGATGGCCACGAGTACAAGTTCTTTATACTCCTATGAAAAAAATATGAACTTGTTAGAAAATACTCATTTTTATAGGAAAACATTATTAAAAAAATCACGAGTTCTCAGAATTAAATTGTAAAACCTTTAAAGCAGTAATTTTTTAATATTTATTTTTGAACAGTAGTTCCCCTAGTGGATGTAGTTCTCCAGTCTTGTTTAAAATTTTTGTGTGACTACCATCACATCATAAATGGACTGTAAAAAAATAATAAGTATACAAGTCAAGTTGAAGCAAAAACATGAATTTAATTACTTACATACAATATTCTCTTCTTGAGAGGGATAATGCACAATTTGATTTAGGTTTGGGTTAGTAGTGTTAAAAATAATTTTAATTGCGGAAAATGAGATTCTGTTGGTGTTGAAAATCAATGAAGTAGGGCTGAAGGCAGTTTTTTTTTTTTTGGTTTAATGCGCTGGACTTTCTTGGGTGGTATGAGAGATACTCATATAATATGAGCCATATTACCATAAGGATGTTATGGAGAGACGCTGATATGACTTCATGATATTATATGAATTGAAGCTTCAATTAATTAGTGTACAAAATAAAGTACTTACAGGTGGAACTCAGTACCTCATAACTCTCTTCCTTTTCTTCATAATATTGACTGGCATTGGTGAATTATTAGATGCGGCCAGATTTCTACATATTCTGCTTCCTTCATCAGTATGGGAGACTTTAATATACACCTCCATGTTGAACATTAAAAACCTTTGACTTCAAAAAGGAAGGAGGACATGTGCTTTAGCAGTCTTATAACAGGACAGGAGCATGCAGCATCACCCAGATAGATACCACTCAGAGGTTACAAAATATAGGAAGGCTGCCATACTGCTGACTTCACTACAGGTAGTAAACAAACCGCCAACTTAAATTTAGCTTAAAACTAAATTTACAAACATAATAAACATTAAATGAAAAACAAATGAGCAATCTCTACACAAAGAAACTCAATACATTTGATGAGAATTAAAGCATTAAAACCATATGTCACATACTTCATTGTACAATAATTAAAACACTGAAAGAGAGTAAAAAAAATAATAAAAATTTTCATGGGAAACAATATACATCTAACATAATTTAATTATAATACAAAATATATAAACCTCATTGTGCAATAACAAAATAAAATAAGAGAATAAATCTTCCTGAGCAATCCTCTGTCTCAGGCGAAAATAAAGGAACAGGAACAGCTCTCATCAATGTTTTGCCAGAGGGGGTGAGTATGTCTACAACAAGAGTGACTTTTTCATCACCAGGATATGTCTGGATCACTCTTCCTACTGGCCATTGACCTAGTGGGGGTTTCCTTTCTATCATGATAACGAGTTCTCCTACTTTTAATATTTGCATGCTGAACATTTTATTTGATCCTAATCTGAAGAAAATGAAGGTAGTATATCTTCTTCCACCTTTCCCATAGAGAAGAAATTTGTGCCTTGATGGCCTCCCAGTGAGAGGACCCTAGAGAAGCACCTATGATAAAATATCTTGGCATCAAGATTAAAAATTCTCTGCGTCTTCAGAAAAAGGGAAAAGTGGGTGAGAATTGAGCAGAAATTTTATTTTAGACAAGGTTGTTGCCAGTTCTTCAAAAGTGAATTGCTTTCCCATTGAATTGGACAAAAGATTCTTCACAGACTTCAGATTCTTCACAGATATCAGCTTCCATGGGGCGCTGAAAGGCATAAAGGTCTTTCATAAATCGTGACGGACTGACAAGAATGGTGCCATTGTCGGACCAGATTGAGCTTGAAACACCTCTTCTGCAGATGTATCGAACTAAAGCATCAAGGAAGGCTGAGGTTGAAAGTTCCTTCCAATAGAAAGTTCCAATACCACTTACAAGTGATATGCGTAAGAGGCCAAGCAAACAAAAATACAGAGGTACGCTTTCTCTAGTGAGGCGTTTCTCCTGCAGGATTATTTGAAAAGTAATGGCCCAGCATAACCAATGCCAACTTGTATGAATGCTCAAAATTCATTTAAGTGGTCCTTAGGCTGATCCAACATGAATGGCATTAAGGGTTTGGCCTTCGATATTCAGCAGTGCAAACATTTCTGAATAACACACTTCTAATGAATGGCATAGCTCTGGGTTTCCAAAACTTTCCTGGCAGGAGAGCGATCATTAACAATGGTCCAACATGAAAGTTTGTCTAGTGTAAGTGTTCAACAATAAGGCGTGCAAAGTGGCACTTGTGAGGAAGGGGAATTGAATGCTGAGCAGAGTAATCCAATGGGGAGGGACTACTGTCCCTGAGGACACCCCACTTGTCAAAGAATGGGGATAGTAGAATATAATCCTTAGGAGTGGCTTGAAAATTTTTGAAAAATTCTGGTGAGAGCCAAGCTCATTGAACAAGCCTAGAACACCTTAGTTATACTTTTTTAAATTCTTCAGAAGAAAGAGTGTTATAAGGGGAAGCATTCAGATTTTTTTTTATTAATTTTTTTTTTTTAATTTTTCCATGTCATTAAATTACAAGATGNTTTTTTTTTTTTTTACATCTTTGAGAATTCTAGCTACTGCCTGAATGAGAAAGGGGTATGAGGAAAATCTGGAAATTCAGCTATCATTGGGAATGTCACCAATTTCTGAGGAAGGCATCACCACGACTATTTCAGGCTCCTTGATTTATTGAGGCCAAGAGGGCTTAGTCGAGCAAAGGCAGAGGGGCCCACCATAGGTTTGAATCATTGAAGGGTTCTAGGTGTGCATCCTCAGGACACCAGGTCTGCAGGGTTCTCTTCTGAAGTGACATGACTATCAGTGTGCTGGAACTTTGCCAAGAATCTGTGAAACTCTATTGGCTTTGAATATCTTGAGGCCATAGAGTGGTGTATTCAATCAATTGAGGATGAGTAGTGAATCACAAAAACAAATCGCATATGAGGCAACATCTTCAGGAATAGAATAAATTAACCTGCTCAAGAGAACAACTCCACAAAGCTTCATGCGAGTGATAGAGGTGTATTTAAGGGGTACAACCTTCGTTTTTCCTTTATTCAAAGATACTCTGACTGAGCCGTCTGGAAATTCCAAATGAAGGTAATAAAAAAAAACTGCTGTAACCCACAGAGAGGCATTGCAAAATTTAACCAATTATCGAGTAGCATGAGGTTCTGTAATGTGTCTTGGTACAGATAAAAATGGCAACAGATGTCAATCTTTGGTAAGTTCCTCCCATGTTTTACAAAGCTGAATAGGCAACTCTTCATCCCAATCAAGTTTTACTCTCCAGACATTATCTATCTTGAATTAAAGGCTTGGCGACGAAGAGAACTAGGGCAAGAAGTCCTAAAGGGTCAAAAATTCTAGAGATAAAAGATAGCATTAGCCTCTTTGTGACCACTTTGGTTTGTGGAATCTCACTGCATATGAGAAAGAAGATTGGGCAAATTTCAAAGAAGACAAAGGATTATGGTGGAGTCATCAACTTGTATAGAGACAGACTTAACTTGTTCCTCGAGTTTTGGAAGTTTTCTACTGCTTCAGTAGAAGCCCACTTACTCAATGTGAATCTTCCCTTGGTAAAGTCTTAGTGCTAGTTCCAGGCTGTCCGCACCGCTACACATACTTATTCTTAAAAAATCAGCAAGCCGTGAGAGGAAATTCAGAGCCATGATCTTAGACTAGTAGCTCCAATGAGTAATCAGTACCCTAATCACCTGATAAGAACTGGACTTTAGACTGTAAGTTACAGTGTTCAGCTCCATGACTTGAATTTCTCTATCAGCAAAATATGCTGAAATTTTCTGTCCTCTTCATTCATCATGACCTCTTACTATTTCCACACACAGCGGTATGCTGTACAAACAAAAACAAGTGAGGATGGTGACTAGATCTTCCTGCAACTTGGGTTGTGAAATAAGAGCATCATTAGGGCTGTGACCAATCGAAGAGGTGCAAGACGCTTAAAGACTACCCTGAGTTTCATATCATCATACCTTCTCCCACACTTGGTGGGGAATCAGGTAGAAAGATTTAGCCTTGGCAGGTGACATGTTCCCTAAATCGAGATACTCTTGCTTAAAGTGAGTGTATTGTTAGCCGAACAAATTGTCTGTTTTGAAGCCTTTGAGGCCTAGAAGAGCAGCGTCATGTCTTCGCCAATGACGATTCCTTCCTTGAATGGCTGCCTTAAAATGCATTTACCAGTATCGTCTGGACTGTGTGACTCAAGAAAATACTCACAAAATATATCTTCTGGGTTTGACCGGACTACTTCCTTCTTCCTTGAGTTCTTTTATTCCTCTAGGGCGAAGTCTCTGCCGATGAATACGGCATGGAGAGAAGTTTAAGGAGAATCTTTCAGTGTTCCGGTGATGTCCATTCCAAAAGTAGTGGGAATTAATAACAGAACCTCAATCTCAGAGGGCCTGGAAGTGCCAGTGATTATTTGAGGGAATACATCACCAACCAACCAAGAGTATGCCGATGGTCTTCGGTGCTCAGAACTGGTGATCTGCTAGTGGCAGTTAAGTTATTCTATCGGTTATTTTCTAGGGAAGTTTGACATGTGGTAGATCGGAAGTGATGTGCTCTATGACTAGATCAGATACTTGGTACTCATGACCCCCAAAATATGTATGTAACACACAAAGAATGGAACCTTTAACTCTTTAATAGGAAAGAGTCTTTGCTTTCCACAAGTGAGTGTAGTGAGTCTTGCTGATTCTATGAAAACTTCTAGAATCAGCAAGGAACTCTAGCCAATCTTCTTTGGCTGCAAGGAATTTAGCCACAAAGTGACCGATTTCCTGATTACTGATGGTATCCATCTTCACACTGAGGATGTTTCCTTTGAGGTATCTCATCTTTCGTTTAATAGAATTGATTTAATTAGTATGATCAACAGACTTTAACTCACTACCTTCTGGCATATCAAAATAAATAAACAAATTTAAATTAAACAGCCTACCAGACAGAGAGAGCAGTTTATGGAAAAGATGAACTAAGATCAAAATAAATAAACAACAGCCAGAAACAATAAGAACAAAAAATAACAGCTGATAAATATTCATAATACACAAATTAAGCAACAGAAATGTGATGCTAATCGAATACAGGCATGGTTGGAGCATAGAAAATCATTAAACAATACAACAAAAATAAAACTCAACATAACATAAGGTGATGTCACGGGGAATGTAAACTAGAATCAGTGACGTCACGAGAGTGTTGCCACTAGGTTGAGATAGAGAGCCTCTATGGGAGATAATCAATGTCAGTCAATCAATCAGTATGTTATCAAAACATACAACAGTAGGTTACAGTTTCTGGGAAGCTGGGCTAGTGTTCATAACTGTAAGAGTGGCAAAATTACAAGTGTCTTCATAAATCAGTAAATTGTTTGATTTGTTATTGCTTAAGTTACTTAATGGACTTTAAGTGAACTGATATACATGCCTGAAATGTGTTGAAGCATTAATTTAATATATTTTGTAAGAATAAAAAATATATATCCAAATAAATGTGTTTTGATTAATCTCAACCTTAATTCTATTACAATAAATAAAGATAACATGAAGAGGAGTTAAGTAAGTAGCTCAAAATAGAACGGGTAATTCACAAAATATTTATAGTTAGGCGTGAAAATCTCATATGATGGAATTCATCATAATTTTTTGTATATTGAACCTCTAATATTTAAATCAAGTTAGATGGAATAAATTTAGTTAAATTTTTATCCTAAAAACTGTTACATTACTGAATCTTGAAGTGAGTTCAATAGAAATAAGTCTGGAAAAATTTGATAGTCTATACACAAGTGAGAAAATTTAATATAAAATTGCTCTGAACAGTTGATTAATTAAACTTCATTATAAACAAATTTATATCAATCAATTATTCATGTAGAGAGAATGAAATAAATAAGCTCTACCTGTGTTACAATTAAAGTATTCCAATATACACATATGCTTAATATTTAATTAGGATGCATCATGTTTTATTTTTTTTTTTTTAAACACTTTATTTAGAAATTATATCCTGCACAGTGTGCATCTTGCAATGTGCTCTCAAAATATATAACAAATATGTACAAATAAAATAATAATGTACATACACAACTTTAAAAAAAAANTATTAAAAAAAAAATTTTAATTAGCGTGTATTTCGCTTGGTGGAGAAGCTGCACAGGGGCAGTACTTCTAAATCACTATTTACAATTGTTTGCTTTGTTTTTTTAAAATTGTTATTAGGAAATGTTGGCAATGAGGAGGTCACGCAACCATTTCCTATTCAGGCGGCGTGGTAGGTTACTAGGATGGGTATTACTGGATAGAGTTTGTGCTAAAGGATTGGGATGCATGGAAAGGTCTGAGTGAAATTTCATGTTTAATTAATGTGCACACATCACTTAGTATTTTTCAAACATATTCATATTCATTCCATATAAGTTATTCATCCATACCTTATAAAGTTATTCAGCCATATTCATTCATAAAATAACTTCATAAGGTATGGATAGTATGATCATCACTGATTTGAAAATTAACATTTTTAAATGGAGAGTTTTTTTGGCCGTAGATATTATTATTCGATTTTTTTTTTGTTGGGGTTCGGTCAAGGCAAGATCCAAAAAGATACAAATTTTAAAAAATGAGTATTTCTTAAATTATCTGTAAGCCATCTTCAGGGCTGTTCAAATACAATGTCATAAGAATTAAAAAAAAAAAAAATTAAATGATTTACAATACTATTATGTAGAATTGCCATAACTAAATGTGATGTGATATCAAAAGTATGAATGTAGTAAACTATTTAGAAAAATTCAAAATACAAAAAAACAAACTACCAAAAAAATATAATTAGCCACACCTAACTATCATGAAGGCAAAAGGGGACTTTGCGATAACAAGATCCCATTTTCATGACTGAGAGGTAGGGTTTGAAACTTGTGAGATATTTTTTGGATATTTGAGATATTTGATGGACAACGGGGGTGGTGGTAAGTACAAAGGAAGAGCAGCCTTCTTCAAAAGAAGCACTACAAAAAAAAAAAAAAAAAATAGGACATTATTGCGGACAAGTAACTTTAAGGAACTAGGAGAAATGTTTGACAGGTTTATTTTAAAGGAGGGCTTATGGTTTTTCAGAATGTTGAAAATCTTTGAATAAGTTAAAGAAACTTGTTCTATGTCAGTTATGTCATTGACTGGATTGTGTTGTTAGTTAATGTGAATGGTTTCATATAAAAGGTGTATGTGTTCATAGCGTTCAGTAGAAAAATGGTAATGCTATCAAAGTCAAATGTGTGTTTTTATTATTTTTTCTTTATGCAATTTTTATGATTGTTGATTCTACGAGAAATAGGGTAAAACTAAAAACATTGGGCAAACTAAAAACCCTATTTCTAGTCTGGCAGACTTTAATTTACTCCTTTATGTTCAACATAAAAAATCCTTTGACTTCATAAAGAAAAGGGGACATGTGCTTTAGTCAACTTACAACAGGACTAGTGCATGCAGTATCACCCAGATAAGTACAACCTCAGACGTTCCAAAATGTAGGAAGGCCGCTGTACCCCTGATGTCACTTCGTGTAGCGAACAGTCACCAAGTATTATGCTGGAGAAATTAGTCAGGGTTTTGGCCAGGATTAGAAAAATAAAATACTCAAAATTTATTGGTTAATTATTTCATTATTGCCAATGTTTCGACTTATGTCATCATCAGGTCTGAAATACAATACACACTATTACACTTTTAAAATTATAGATTGTAATGAACAGACAGGCATGGTATGTTATAAGACGGAAAAGGATATCCAGAATAAACTCAAAATTTAACTATACAAATATGAAATTACTTTTTGAATCCTGGCCTTTCTCCAGCTAAGTAATTAATGTTAAAAAAGTAAATATACTATCCCATTTTAAAAAGTTATTTTAATTCAAGTCCTGAATATCGTCGATTTATTTATTTATAAGCTCATCAACACTCAGTCCAATTGCAGATGATCAACTATTACAATTATTCATAATTACAGCATTTTAAAAAATATCAATAATAATATAATAATAGATATAATTAATTATTATTACTATTGCTATGATAATGACACAATTGCTGACCATTTATACTCAGCAATTAGCATTTCCCTTTTTTAATAGAAAAATAAAATTATAAACTGATTGCTAAAGTGTATTTAATACACTATAAATTTGACACCTTTTTTGAAAACAAAATCAAATATTTGCATAAAAGTAATTTCAGAATTAATTTCTTCAATATTCCTAGTGCATTAATACAAAACTGTGTCCTACAATTATAAAAATGGTGCATTATTACAATATTCCTTTGAGAAAATAAATTCATGACGAATGAACATTTGATGTCCCCTCTCGCCTTCATGATAACTCTGAAGATGTAAGCTGAATGTAAGATGAAATGTAAGCCAAAATGCTAGCAGATGATAAAAAATACACATTTTTTAAAAATTGTATTTTCTTGAATCAACCTAGACCGAACCCCAACAAAAATTCTCTACAAGCATGAGAACTACTACTAATATACTGAATATGCCCTTCTTAAAAATAAAGAGGAAAACTTAAATTATCTTGAAATCAACAATACATCCATTATTATTTTCAAGAAATAAGAAACTAATCCAAGTTTTTCTAGTAATATATTTAGTCAATCTGTTGAACCAAACCTTTCAGAAGACCTGATGTCCATTGCTAGTAATTCAATAAACCATGACTCACTGACATTTTCTTGGCAATTTTTGACACATGCCTCTCTCATTGAGCTTTACTTACTTTATAATATAGTTTTTGCCACAAATAAAGCGTTCAATCCATATCACCATATCATGTCTACTCTATGTCCCCTAATCTATATAATTATAAAATGATCCCATTTAAGCCGAAATGTCAGCAGATAATAGAAAAACTCTTGCTCTGACCAAACCCAAACAAATTATCTAATGATAGTCTCCATGGTCAAAACTCTCCGTTTTTAATTTATTAATATTATTAAGCAGTGTAAAATCAATTTGTATTATTTAAATATTATTTACATAAAACCTGGTAACAAATTGTTAAGCAATTCGTTTGGCTTCCTTTTGATACACAATTTTAAGGAGCTAATTGTAATATAATATACTAAAATATACATACTTTTATAAATTTAAAACTTATACTCAACCATACATAAGGTAATGATAAATTACCTTTCAATTCACTCCTCAGTCTATTCCGCCGCCATGAGTTTTCTACACCAGGAGGCTCACTCTGTTTGGACATTTGAAGCAAGCAAGCTTTACATGGACAGCTATTCATTCTGAAATAATAATTGAATACCTTACCCATATGTGACATAAGAAAATAAAAGGAAATGTTAGACTTTAGCAAAGTAAATTCACTGGGCATCCTTAAATTAGAGAGAGATAAATTTTATTTTTTTCTTGATAAAAGTTTGTTAATTTGTTATGCATTAATGCCATTTTAGGGACCATTACATAATAATCTAAAAGGTTATTTTCACTACCAATGAATATAGAACTATCATACCTTTTATTATCCGTCTTCATTGGTTTCTGCAAACCATCCTCTGTTGGCGAGCGCTTTCGGACATTGTCCATCTTCTTGGCCGAATACTTGTGTTCAGCCAAGATGATGGACAATGTCCGAAAGCGCTCGCCAACAGAAGATGGTTTGCAGAAACCAATGAAGACGGATAATAGAAGGTGTGATACCATTACATAAATTGGAGAAACAAACTATTTATGACACCTCATATGATGATGTCATTCTTCATCCCCCTGGCCATCATTATCCCCCCATGGCAGTCTGCAATAGTTAAATATTTCTTCAAGAATGAAACTGATTCTCATTTTTCTTCCATAAAATACACAGTTCAAATTTGGGAAAAACATTTTTTTTTTTTTTTAAGTTAAAAATAATTGGCACAGTTGAAGATACATATACCTGTTGGTTCATCGAGACCTACAGGAATTAGTACAAAAATTTTCATGTTTAATAATGAATTCAAATTCAGTTACACCAAAAATGTCTATGTTGTTTGATCCTAATTAAACCCGAATAAATAGTCATGCTATTGATGCAAAGTATATCATATTTATTTATTATTTTTAATACTAGGTATATTTAGTGAAAACAAATTTTTTGACGTCAAATCTAAAGCAAGTTTTTACAATTTGTCTTTAAAACACTTCTAGATCTAACTTAAAATAAATTATGTCTAGCTATTATGTCTAACATAGTTTTACTCAATTGCATATTTGTCCACCTTAATAAATATCATAAATTCTCAAACCTATAAATATTAACCTGAGATTAAATAATACTTCATTTCCAGTTCACATAAAATGGCTTATTTTAAGGTACGTGAAGTTTAAAATTAAATAATAGTAGATTACTGTCACTAAAATCTTTAGTCTCTAATAATTTGCAATGTCTTATTTTAATTAAGTCTTATAAAGATTTATAAGAATTAACTCATTCAAAGATATTTTATCTGAAATCGACTTGCAAAATATAATAAATCAGGGTATGCAATACTCATTATAATATAAGGTCATAAAATGGTAGCTTCTGAATGAGTTAGTCATGCTTTTGGATTTTATACTTATCTCGCAATTCTTTATTAAGTACCTTTTGTCAAAATAACAACACCACATTTGTACTGTTCCCATATTTAATTATAAAATATTAAACGGCTTAATTTAAACTTTCTAACAGAACATATACTTAAACAATGCTCACACAATTTATTTTTTCTAATCTAAAATCATTGGTTTAATTTTAATTTCAGAGTTTGCATAGAGAAGGTCATTGAATACCAAAAAGAAACAAAATTTGAAAGACTTTCTGGTGTAAACATAAAAATTTTGTTACCTCTAGCTAATCCACAACTTTTTTAACTTTATCTAAAATTAAAGCTACCTCTATTTTCAAATAAGAAAATTCATCTGATCCAACATGAATATCAGCTCAATAGACAAAAAATGAGAACATACTTCTGATCAGGTATTATATATCAAAGTGATCATTAATATCAATTAATGTAATATAAGCATCTTGTATAATTATTCAATAGACACATATCATAGAGCTGAAGTAAAGAAATGGCATGTATATAGATCATTGATTACAAATCAGTTTTGAAATAAATAGGACAAATGGGTATAAAGATGTCTATGATTGATTATGAAGATATGAGTCACAAACAGGATTATATTAGCTATATTAATAGCATTTGATTTCAATTTCAAACATTAATAAATGTCAATAAAATAAATGAAACAACTTTTGGCATAAGTTAATAAATATTAAAAAAATATTGATTCATGAATAATCAATAGAAAATGAGTGAAAGTAAATGCGGCTATTATGTGTACATAACATGAATTCACTTGGTGAATAGTTACAAGTAAATTAGCTGGATTAGACAACATTTTGAGACATTTTTGAAAACTAGTTTAATTATGTAAAGCAAAACAAATAAACTCTTTACATAAAATTTAATAAAAAGAGGAATTTAAAAAAAAAGTAATGAAGTTATGAATAACAGGTAAAATAGTATTTACTATATTGTCACTAATATACATTTTATACCACAACCTATTAAATCTAAGGCTTGAGTGATATAACCATGATAAAATTATTTAAATTTGGAATTAATAAAAATAAATCATAAAACACCACTGAGTTCTGAACGGAGTAAAACCAACTTAGATAGGCATGTATTTTCAGTTGTTTTGTCATGCATTCCAACTGTCTACAATGAAAATACCCATGGATCACTTTTTTTTGTACTTTCATACATTTTTAAAATTTTTATTTTATTTAGGTAATGAGCAGTCATATACAAAAACTCTTAACCTAAAGAAGAGGAAAGAAATATTAAGTAAGGAAAAGATTGTATGCCTGCCTTGTATGCTTTAACTATAAGATATAGAGCTATTCAGTTGGAAAAATGGGGGAAAAAAAGAATAAGTCTGAAAATCAATTGTCAATCAAATGAATACACAGGCCAACAGCTGTTTTGGTGCCAGGGTAATTGGAACTCATTACACATGAAATTGATGCCCTGAATTCAAATATGGTATTAATTTTTGCCTAGTAACTCAAATTTTTAAGATATAACATTTTAGTGAAATATACATTACACTATTTAAGTTAAATCCATGGATCAAATAAAAAACTGAACACAAAATTAATAAATTATTAAATTTTAGTTGTTATATTATACAATATTATATACAAAGATAGTGGAAAAAGCTTTAAACAAATTATATAAAATTGAAATTAACTATCACTGAACACTTTGAAAGCTTCTTTTCAGTGACATTCTTGAATGTATTTTGGAACAGTCCCTTTCTAAACTCCAACTATTGTTGGATTATTATCTGCCAGAATGTGTGTATTCCATCTTCCTTGGTGACGGCCCTCCATCGTTTTAATATCCTGGTGAAATCTTTCACCTTGTTCCTCACTGGAGTCTTAAATTTTCAGGAAAACGGTCTAAGTGGCTGTGTATGTACTGCACCTTAATGCTCATGTTACACGCAAGGGATTTGAAATTGTTAAATACCCCGTTTACCTGTTTAACATAGTTTTTAGCAATGGATTTGCCCAGAAAATTTCCGACAACTGCAACAAATGAAGTCCAGGCATTTCGCTGAGTTTAATTCATTGAATTTAGATAGGCAGGATCCCTAATGAGTTGTCTTATTTGTGGGCCATCAAATATTCCTGCTTTAATTTTTTCTGTACTTAACTGGTGTATTTTTGTTCCTATAAATGCAAGCATGATTCATTCTTGTTAAGAGCCATTACAAACTGCTTCATAAGGCTCAACTTGATTATGCAGTGGAGGAAGGTTGTTTTTCTCTCGTGCAACTAAGAGGTAGTTAATGATATTCTTATCCCCAACATTCATGTCATCTATCTTAGATCACTCTTTTCTAACTCAGTGGTATGTTTTGTCTCTGCTATCCCAAAAGCACAAGAAAGGATACTTGGTGTAGCCCCTTTGCTGTCCAAGGAGAAAGTTTACCATTTTTAATCACCCATTGATGTTCATGATAACTTATCTTCTCCAAGACCAAAGCTATGGTAATATATTCTTCTTTCATTTTGGCTGAGTGAGTAATTGGTATTGAACTATATTTGTTCCCATTGTGTAGAAGGAAACATTCTAGCTTTGAGCTGTCAATAAATGTCTATTTATGCCAATCATCTGGAAAATATTCAGGAAGAACCATTTTTTCCAGGAGTCCTCTAATTTCATGACAAAATACCAGATTGTCTTCTTGAGAGAAGAAGAAGGGCAGCAGATTCTTTTCTCTTGTAAGGTAAAAGGAAATTTTGGATCCTTGTTCTATTAAATTTTAGTCGTTCAAACTTGGAAGCCTCAAATTCAAGCTTCAAAAAATAAATGAGAATTTGATTTATAGTGGGATGTGGGCAAAGACAGCAGGAAGTTTGATGTCAAGAACCAATTAAAATTGTCTAAGGCTTGTCATCATTAAAGCTTTTTACAGTTTATTGCTTCTGGCCAAATTATTTAGTATACAATTTAGGTCTTCCTGGATAAAATTCTCCATAAAAGTTAGGAGCGAAGAATGAATAATATATTTGTAAATTATCTGAGTAGAGGGGAACAAAGCTGTATACATTTGATGAGATCATTTGTGCACTTTAGTCATGGAGGACTGATTCGGATAGGTAGAATTAACAATGAATTAATTAATCTTGTTAATAATTAACAATTGCTTAAAAATTAACAAAAAGAAAACTAGGTTCTTGGTTGTAATGATAATATTTAAGTAAAATACCAACACTAGTCTAGCACATAAGCTAAAATAAGCCAAATGAAAAATTCTCAAATATAAGTAACTTGGAACCTTGGAATAAAACTACTGGTCAGTCTTATAACCTGGCTCTCAATATTTCCAATATTAACCTCAATGACCTCCAAGACTTCACCCTTCCTTCCTTTTCAAATGACATATTGTTCCTGAGAAAATATGTTGATGGCCTGTTTCTCATTCTTAATCCAGAAAAAATCCCCCAAATCCTTACTGTAATCAACTTGTATCACCCTCATCTAAATCAACCAGTCCAACTGCCTCCTAGATTCTCAGGCTACTTATACTAAATAATTCCTACCTGAGGAGGAGATAGTCGGGGTTCTGTCAAAGGTTTATTATTAAATAAAAACGAATTGGTGAACCAATATGGTTTTATTTTTGCAAAAGTTTTGGCCTGAATTTCAAGCCTTCTTTGGGACTGTGTAACAAACATAAAACAACACATATGAAAAAATAATTATGAACAAAATAAGTTTAAGAACAAACTAATCAATTACGTACTTACAATTTCATATACATATATGTATAGTGAAGAGAGACTGGGACAGCAGAAATTACTATAAGTGAGTCATGGGATTTCCTTAATCTTTCTATTGTTAGCAATTGACGCCAGGTCTTGTGACGGGCCTCTCTTCACTCCTCACTGGCGGAGGGCAAGAAATCCCCAAAAATTTTACTCTTTGAGATTTTTTTCTTTTTGTGTGCCCACTGCACTCTTTGTCCCACCTATTCTTGTTTACTATATATCACAGCCTCGATAGTTTAATTTTCTATAAATACTTTATACATATACACACACACACACACATATATATATATATATATATATTACTAATTTTGGTTATAAAGAAATGATAGTAGTAACATTTATAGAAAACTATATCAAGGAATTACACATACCTATGGGGATAACAAAGGGAGAGAGTCACGAACTGTTTGTTCTAAACCATGATTGCTGGGGTACTAAATGAAGTTAAGGAAAAGGACTAATAGATGTAGGAGGAGAGGTGGTGGGGGGAGAAGAGAAGTTGTGGGAAAAAGGCGGTATTTTTGAAAGGATGGCGGTAACGATGAAAGGAAAGTGAGATAAAGGCAGTGTCTTTAAAGAGATTAGCCACTATTTAAGAGTGACCTGAGAACTTATAGGAATTAGCGATCTAGGGTTTGAGCTAGACATATTGTAATGTTGATTTGGATTAGGATTAGGATCAGGTTATAGGGCAATCAACATCATGGTTATTACACCCTGACTGTTGGGGTTTATCTAGGGTTAAATCTGTTATCCATTCTTTTAAATGTTTTCCGTTTTTTAGTGCTTGTTTACATTATGTTATATAGAACTTGGTGTGCAATAAGTTATTTTGATTTGTGTTTGAGTATATTGAAAATGTTTTTGTACATAGAAGAAATACAGTCTCTGCCTGGTTTATTGTTAATGGGTTTTTTTCTAAGTGTATGGATTCTGATAAAAGACGTTTTTTGAGGGTATATCTAAGAATCTAAGGATGGGCATATCTAAGAGATATATCTAATGGGTATATCTATGAATGGGTACAGCTAAGAATCTAAGAGGTATATCTAAGAATGGTTATATCTAATAATGAATAAGTATATCCATATATTTATATAT
>KZ807254.1:522006-533317 GCA_000696205.2 Oncopeltus fasciatus
TATAATAATTTAATACTTAATCTTGTTATGAAAAAATAACTGAAGGACAAAACTGAAAATTAGTTGAAAAAAAAACTAATATCATGAAAAATAACGCAACTACGATCAATGAAATGAATTACTAAGTCAAATGAAAGTTAAAAATAAAAGAGACGAGCCGTAAACAGACCGATTCTGTATTGAAAAATATGACCCTTGAAATTAGCCTAAAGAGCACAAAAAATATTTAACATATTTATAAACAATCTATCAATTGATTAAAAAGAAATAGCATTTTTCTCAATATTCAGTATATAATGAAATGGTACCCAAAGATATATAGAGAAAAAAATATAATTTACAAATGAACAAATGTAAGTTTTTGTACTCATTTTATTGAATTTGAAGATTTATTCTTATTATTTTTATCGAATATTTTTGGACCAAATTTTATACAAGAAATGCAAGGGAGTAGAAGTAAAAAAATCATACTACAACAGCCGGGACTCGAACCCGGGTCTCCTGCTTTCCGGGCAGTATCCAGATGTAACTGATCGATGAATCGTTAAGTCGTAAATCCAAATATCGATTGGTAGAAGTGTATGAGGGTAGATGTTCCCCGTCTCAACTTCCAAAGGCGACAGACTGCTTTTGATACCGAGGTGCCCGAATCCGAACGTTAATCTAAGTTAACAGTATTTCGAGCGCACTCACTTAACCTAAGAATAAGATTCAGTAAACAAAACTGAACTTTGATTCAATACTAGGCTGTTTCTCTTACAATATTGCATTTTCTTTTGAATTGATAATTTATCATAACTAAATTTACGATTTCGTGTTAAAAAAGTTATAACTAAATTAATCGTTTAATTAATATTCAAGTCTCTCTTTTATTTTTTATAAAACTAAATAATTTTAACAGACTAAATGCTATGTTTTCAACTAAATTTTTATCTTTAATTAAAATAAAGCTTTGAAATTTATCACTAAAATGCAAATAATCAACTAAAATATTTATTTCGTTGTGGTTTATTATCCCACGTAAATTTTAAACAATTAATGAGAGGGAACAGAATAAAAAAATCTATCTATCCCAGCCAGGAATCGAACCTGGATCTCCTGCTATCCGGGCCGGCGTGCTAAGCCATTACACCACCAGGACGAGCTAGATATCGCATTAAAATTCCCTCTACACTATAAAGAAAAATTAAATAAAGTAAATGACGAGAGTCGACAAATAGCTTGACAATGTCAGCTCCTTCGAGTTTAAGACGAAGTTCTCGTCTTTCTCGTGGGTTAGGCTCTCGCTAATGTAGAGGGTATTAAATGAGATATCTAGCTCGTCCTGGTGGTGTAATGGCTTAGCACGCCGGCCCGGATAGCAGGAGATCCAGGTTCGATTCCTGGCTGGGACAGATATTTTTTATTCTATTCCTTCTCATTAATTGTTTATAATAAACTAAAAGAACTTCGAGAAAAAAATGAAAAATTGAACATTGGCGTCAACATATGTTGTTAAATCCCGCGTCTGTTTTATGCTTTGAAAAATGGGGAGGAGCCCTGAGCTGTTTTATACATACATACTTAAAACAAAAGGTTGGGTATAGCAGAAATATTCACACAGGAGTCGATACTTGAGCTCAAATATTGTTTCATAAGTAGATGGATGTAGTGGATGGCTGGGCATTCTTGATAGTTTTCATGAATATTTTATGTCGAGCCTTTGACTGAAAAGGAGAGCAACAGCATCATCTGAGCATATGCTAAACCTATGATCTTTATCAGATTTCCATATAAAATATCCGAGAAGTAATATGGGTTTTAGTCAAATAATAAACAACTCAATTTAAAATTAAAAGTACAATTATATGTTGGATCTGAAGAATTGAAGATCTATCGGTATACTAGCAAGTATGGATCAAATTTAATATTTTTTTGTTATCTAAATATTTGCTTTTAGTTTCCAAAATTTGTTGTAGGCAAGAGAGTTTTCTATGAAAAACACCTCAAAGAAAATGAAAATTGTGAAAGAAAAAGTTATTACGCAGTCAATGGCTACTCCGTCCCGTGTCCCTGTGAAATTAATAAATTTCATTTTTTATTATGTGGGTTTGAAACCAACACTTCGATTCCACTAGTACAATTTATTAATTTTCACTTGGACTCTTCTTATATTAAATCATGGTGGATTGAATTTGACCGCCAGTTGAAACTAAAATCGTTTGCAAATATTTACAAACGATTGTAGTCTCAAAAGGCAGTAGTTTATATGTATATATCAAAAATTTCCCTTAAAGTCACTTTTGAAAGGCCATTCTCTGCAATAGGAGTTTTCCGTTAAATTGGAAATATAATGTCGATCAGAAGCTTTTATTAGCTTTAGACTACCGATGCTGTTAAACCCACATTCTAAACCTTAGGGAAATATGAGTATTTATATATACTATGTTAGAGAGTAAAAGTTACGTTTTTCTGTCTAAAACTAATCTTTAATGTTGATAACAAAGTTGGAGCCGGGTGAAACTATCTTTCCAATCTCTAAGATCAGACTAATAATTGGGTTGTTATATGAAGTTGTATCATCAGAAAAGAACTAAATAAATTCCCTCTCTGTCTTTGTCTTGATTTAAGAAGTCTTTACTATTATAATAGGAATTTAAATAATATAGGACTTTTCCTATAAAATTTAAATGAACTTGACATTAAATTTCTTCGATGTATTCCTGTATCATAATTGTCTTTTATTTAGTTTTAAACGACCACAATTAGAGTAAAGATACCTAATAATTATTGAAAATGATAAATTAAGTGTCATGAGGGTAAAAAGCTGTCTTTATTAGAGGGAAAATTTTTTCTAAAAAAGGTAGCGCAGATGTTCTGAAATCGTCCCATGACGAAATCCAGTATTCTCTGTTGAAAACTGTCATATTTATCTCTATTATCGGCGTCAAGAATGCAGCTGCAAGAAGTAGTACCAATCGACAATTATGAATTTATGTAAATGGTGTTTACGATAGCTTAAATCTTATGCATTTTAAAAATTCAACACGTTGCCTTTTTATGACGTCATCTACCTGAGCGGAATACTATTAAACAATGTATTTTTTTCTAAAATAATAATAATACCTTGTTTATTATGTTTAAAAGAAATAAATTTTTAAAGTAGCTAAAATTAATACAAAGACACTTGATACACTTTATAGTTTTTTTCACTTCACCCTTAAATTATATCACTCGAACGAACTAAAATAAGATTTCATAATTATTTACTTATACTTAGGCTTGTTCTTTTATTTATCTAATAAAATAAACGTTTTCTTACTAACATTATTGAAACAATTTTCAAAATAATTATTAATATATAAATAACCTTGCAGAACTTTTTTGATATTTTTTATTTGGGCAACACTGATCTTAGTAATACATTTGCTGTTTGTTGTCGTCAGCCGTCACTTTCCTATTTAGAGTTCCTGTTTATTATCTATACTTAGAAGAAAGATTTGTGGGCTTATTTGTTGTTTTCGTTGAATTGAATTTAGTTATGTTATAACACTTGTTATTATTTAGATGAAAGGTAAGCTTAATCACTTTTTTCCTCCTCGACTTTCATTTGTCAATGTCATTATGTGTTTCACTGCTAGGGTGAAGGTTTCTTTTTGTATAAGGTGTCAATTAATTTGAAGATATAATTCCTCTTATTTAGACAAGTTTTTTTTTTTTTTTTTTGTTTTTTTTAGTGCATTGATCATGGATGAAATGGAAATAGATCCAGATATCGATGAAGTTTCTAAAGGTGTTGTTCAGAAATGGCTCTCAAATGTCAATGTTCCATCGAGTTTTCGGGATCACTGGAGGGTCTGGGTGCCAAAAGCTTTTTTCCCAGAACATAACACAAACTGTGTTGAATCTTCAGTTAAGGAAAATATAGCCCAACCTGTCCTCATTGAAACATTAGAGGAATATATATGTGACGGAAATAAACAACGTTTTTTCAAATACTTATCAGAATGTGATAACCCTCCTTCAGTGTGTGGAAAGGTATTTAAAATGGGTGAACCTACTTATAACTGCAGAGAATGTGGAATGGATGCTACATGTGTGCTATGTGTGAATTGCTTCAAGCAATCTGCTCATAAAAATCATAAATATAAAATGAAAACATCAGCTGGAGGAGGATGTTGTGATTGTGGTGATGTTGAAGCTTGGCGAACAGAACCTTATTGTGAAACACATATTGCTGGTGTCAGTAAGGTTGATGGAGATTCTCTTCAATTTCCACCAGATTTAGTCAAACGAACCGCTACTGTATTTACTGCTGTACTTCAATATTGTTACGAAATACTTACTCTTGAACATTCTCCTGGTTTACCTGCCAATCTCAAATTGAAAGATGGAGAAGAATTGAATTTTGTTGATACTGAGCTTTATTGTACTGTTTTATATAATGATGAAACTCATACTTTTGAACAAGTTATTAATACACTTGCCAGAGTTATTAAATGTTCTCAAAGAGATGCCATTGATTTTGTGACTAATATCGATAGAGAGGGCCGGGCAGTAGTGAAGTGCTCTACTTTTCAACATTGCACTGAGCTAAAGACTGACATTGAAAAGTTCACTTCACGCCATGGGACACGCCCATTGAAAGTTCTCGTTGTACATTCACATGTAATTGCACATCAAATGTTTGCTATGCGTCTCTTAACCTGGTTACAAAAACTTACAACCATGGCCAAAGGATTTCGCAATATTTTTACTGATGTAGCCCTTAAAGTGAAACCTGTTGATAACCCCAATGCTGAAGCTTCATTAATATCTCAATTACCATCAGTTGTTGAAGGTATATTTTTGCGTGACTCTCTTTTGTGGAAATCAGCTCGGCTTCATTGGCATCGTTTGTTTATATCAGGAATGTTCATGGAGTATGAAAGTAAAAAGGCTTTTGCTAAAGTATTCACTAATCATTATGGTGCTGTACTTAAAGACTTTATTAGAGATGACCATGATCATTCTTTTTCAATTGCTTCTTTTTCAATTCAAATTTTTACAGTTCCTACTTTAGCCCAATATCTCATTGCTCATGAAGATGTACTTTTCATTTTATTAAACACTTTCATTTCTGAATGTTCTCGAAAATGCAATAAGGCTGGAAAATTAGAATTTGATCGAGCTACACCAAGTGGCCCTTTTAAAAGAGCCATTTATATACTTTATGATTTGCGATATTTACTTGGCTCACCACCAGATGTTTGGTCTGATGAATTAAGAAAAGGATTTCTTCAAGGTGTTTCATTAATACTTAATCTATTAACTTATATGCAGGGTATGGATTCTGTGACCCGCCAAGTTGGCCAACATATGGAGTATGAACCTGAATGGGAATCAGCTTTCAATTTGCATATAAAACTTGCCCCAGTTATTACATCAGTTCTGAAATGGTGTTCTACTGATGAAAAGGTTTTAGTTAAAGCATATAGGTTGACATTAAAGAAGTTATATGAAAATCCGTGTTTTGATCCTAATTTATCAGGTGAAGTTAAAGAGTTAGCTGATCACAGTGCCTTGTGTTATCAGTATGATGTATCAACCCAACCTGTATCCATACATCTTCCTCTGTCTCGCTTTTTAGCTGGACTTTATTTGCACTTGGAAAAGTTTGGCCTTAGTTATTATTCCTCAGAGTTTACAACACTCAAAAAACAAAATCCTGTACAGATTATTGAACCTGTCCTTAGAACTCAAGTTATGATTGCACAAGTTCATGCTGGTATGTGGAGAAGAAATGGGTATTCACTTTCCAATCAAATATATTTCTATCATAATGTTAAATGCCGAGGAGAAATGCTGGACAAAGATATTGTTCTATTACAGGTTGGTGCTTCATTAATTGAAAGCAATGAATATTTAATTCACGTTTTGAATAAGTTTGGTCTTCTAAATTGGGCAACTCCTGATTTTGAGAGTGTAATTAAAAATCCAGAAGAAGAGGGTATTAAACAGACTGTTAATTTGGTTGAAGAATTTTTGTCACTTTTAATTACGATTATTGGTGAGCGCTATGTTCCTGGTGTTGGTAATGTTACTGTTGACGATTGTATGAAGAATGAAATCATACATCAGCTTTTTATAAAGCCACTATCCCATTCTGAATTAAATAAAACTCTACCTGATGATGTTAATCATGAAACAGGAATGGAAAAAGTTGTAGAAGAGGTAGCAACATTCAAAAAACCTAGCCAAGGTTCTGGTAAAGGAGTCTATGAAGTGAAAAAAGAATTAATTGAAAAATATAATGTCTTTTTTTATCATTATACTAAAGAAGAGCTCTCCAAATCTGAAGAAGAACAAAGAAAACAGAGAAAAGCTTTACATGGATTTGAATGTTGTCCACCTCCAGTTCTTCCCAAATTAACCCAGTCATTTAGTTTAGTGGCAAACTTGTTGCAGTGTGATGTGATGCTTCATATAATATATACTGTACTTGAGAGAAGTATGAATCTTCGAGCTAGAAGTTTTTCAGAAGCACAACTTCATAAGGTACTTCATTTAATTGGTTATGCTTTACTAGAAGAAGAACAGCAAAGTTATAGCTTTATGAATTTTTGTGCTCGAGCTGAAAAGTATAATATTGAATATTATTTAGAAGTATTAAGTAATAGTCCACGAGTTGAAGCCCATAAAGATTTAATTTTATGGACTTTAAGGAAATATCGTGCTGTAGCTAGACCTAATAAAGGAACAGAGGGGTCATCTTCACCACAATTCTTAAAGTTGGATGATGATCAAAATGAAAAAATGTTCCGAGCAAAACTGGCTGCAGAAAGACGTGCAGCAATCATGGCAAAAATGACTGCTCTTCAACAAAATTTTATCAAGGAAAATGCTGCTCTTTTTCAAAATTGCACATCTGATAAACCTGAAAGTACTTCTGATGTTGAATCTGAAGCTATGCAGTATGATGAATCAGTTTCGCCTGTTGCTTTAGGACCTAATCAGTCTCCTAAAACATATGTTGAGAAGACTTTTACATGTATACTTTGTCAAGAGGATCAAGTTATTACACCCCAGGGCCCAGCAATGGTCCTTGCAGCATTTGTACAAAAATCTACAGTATTAGTTCGAAATAGAGCTGAAATACCAAGTTGGGATAAAGTATTAACTTCTAATATGGGTCCAGCTGCACATGTCAGTACTTGTGGCCATGTTATGCACAGTAGCTGTTGGAAAAAATATGTTGAAACTATATTATCAAAAGAAAATAGACGACCGTATCGTCTCAGACAGCCTACATCATTTGATATTGAGCGTAATGAATATTTGTGCCCATTATGTGAATGTCTTAACAATACAGTTTTGCCAGTAATGCCACCTCTTGCAGCTATAAGTAGTAGAATTAATAGTAATCTTGATGATTTGTCATTTAATAACTGGTATGAAACTTCATTACTAGGTATTGAACAGGATCAAAAGGTTGCTGAAAGCTCCACAAAGCCCCCTTCTGAAGAAAATCATGCAAAAGACTTAGGTGCTGCTGAGAGTAACAGAGAGGAGCATGAACCGCCCCCTTATTCAGTGTGTGAATTTACTTTACCCCAAAGGGAAGAGGAAGATGAACCAACTGAAAACCCTGTATTAGATGATGAACAACAGGAAATGCTGCCAACTGCCAGAAATAATGATGGTGTAATACAGAACTGTGTATGTATCAAAGTTTTTTGTGGATCAGTATTTGGTATCCAGGAAAATCAAAGTGGTTCTGATTCACAAGAAAATGGATTGTCTGATGATCTTGTAGAAATGATTAATTTGTTTACTGATGTTGTTGTAGAACAAGGGCTAGATAGAAATGTTATGTCAAACCAGGATAACCCTTTAACAACATGGCGAGCTTGTGCTTACACTATCCATTCTCTAGAATGGTTGCTACGATATACTAATAAACCACTTCTGGGTGATTTCACATCTCGACAGCAAGATGGGCTTGAAAACTTAATTAGGTTATCATGTTCACTTGGTGTGGTTAAGAAAGAGAAACATGCCATAAATAGAATTGGAGTTGAATTGACATCTTTGCTTTTTAATTACAATTACGTAACTGGCCAAAGTGTTATATCATGGGATTGTTTTGGGCTCCTTGTTGCTTTGACTGTTTCAGTCCCCAGCATGTATTCTGCTGAGCCCGTCCCAGTACCATTGGGAACTACATTAGAAATGCATTCTTTTAGAATGGTGTTGCTATCTCACTTTGCCCAAACCATCATCTGTACTGATCTCAGGGAATTTGTGCTCCTTGAAGAAGATATCACTTCAGATGACACAGCATGTATAGCTGCACTTGTACGTTGTTTTAAAGATTGCAAAGGTATAAATACAATTGCTCTATGGGGAGTTTTACGGGACTTGTCAAGATCTTTTCTTCGTTGCTGTGCAATATTTTATCATTTCCTTACTGGTATTCCAGCACCCTCTGCATTAAAAGAAGTTGATGGAGATACTTATGAAAATATTTTAAATTACCTTGGATTACCATCTGCCTGTAAAGAATTACTGGGAAGCAAGTGTGTTTACAATATATTTTCAAAATGGGCTTCTCATCCTGATATAAGGAAAGAAGAATTAAGGAAACAACAAGCAATTAGAAAGATGGTGCCTTTAAATGAATTAGTTGAGTTACCTGAAGATTATAGCGAGCTTATTAATACTGTTTCACTATTTACTTGTCCTAATAGTGATAGAGAAGACTCAAGAAATCCTACAATGTGCCTGATTTGCGGAGAAATGTTATGCTCCCAGACCTACTGCTGCCAGACTGAACTTAACAAAACTTTGGTAACAATATTTAATTTTAATTATTTTATTGCTGCTTAATTTTTAATTGTTTATTTAGTCCTAATTTTTAACTCTCTATTGATATACCTTATGAATTTGATGAGTGAGACAGCTTTTTGGCTTAACTAGTCCCTACTTACAATTTGGTATTGTAATTTCCCATTCTTAAAGATTGTAGTTTACGAGCACTATAATTAAACAAATTAATTATTTCCTCATTGTAATATTTTCTTCTGATATTGAAACTATGAATTCACAATTATGCAAGGTTTACTCTTTTCTCTCTCTCTCTCTCTCTCATCCCCCTCACCTGTGGGTGTCTCTGTTTGTAAGTGGTATACTTAGGAATTTAAAGCAGAATTTCAGCTGAACAATAGTTAATTTTAATTAATAATCTAGTTTATTTAGATTTATTTATTTATTTGTTTTATATATTTAATTAGTTTAATGAATTCATATTATGAAAATATTACAAATGTTCCAATTTANTTTTTTTTTTTTTTTTTTTTTTTTTTTTTTTTTTTTTTTTTTTTTTTTTTTTTTTTTTTTTTTTTTTTTTTTTTTTTTTTTTTTTTTTTTTTTTTTTTTGTCTGGGTTTTTGAAAATTGCTCTTAACCTTGAGGTTTTTCCTTGTTTTGATGATTTATTATGTTAACTGAAACATATGCTTCAAAAATTAAATCTTGTTTTTCTTATGACCTCTTAAATAATTACTCTGACCGAACCCGTTCAAGACAAGACTTACTATTCTTTATAGTCAAATCTTATCAATATTATGTTAGTTTTTCTCTCTTTTTTTATTTTTATTTTTAAAAAAACCCTGACTTATAATCTGTAGAAGCCTTTAACCATCTGGTTTTCCAAGCTTAATATGCATTGCAGAGTACAATATTCTTATATAATTCATTATGCATAATTTTGTCACCTATTGTTTTTCCATGCATTTTATTAGAAAAGCTGTCACATTAATAATCCTATCAATAAATATTTCAGTTATCCTCCACTTAAGTATCTTTGGGCAAGATAACTTTTTTTTATCTTACTTACTTATATTCATAATCTGTTGTATTTTGTTTATATTTTATGCCAACATTCACAAATTCACGTATACTCTTATACAAGTAAATCCATGAGAATTGAAGTTCTCGGACACTTATATTGCCCATCAGTCTTTCTCTATAATTATTCACCTTCCTATTTCTAAATCTTCTTCCCCTCGATTTCTTCTGATTCTTAATCTCCCAATGTCCCCTGTTCCTCTATCAACATCAGTTATTTCATTTTTGTCAATTGTTCTACTCCTTTATTTTTAATTTTATGATCTGATGTTCCCACGTGTTATATTATTTCTTTCTTTTACTGCCTTCCCTCAGAACTTTTCCATACTTTCTACCTACTAGCTTTTTTATGTCCCTATAATCCTTTTATATGATTTTAACATCTGTTATACATTCTCATTTCCTCCTTCTTTGCCTTTCTCATATATTTATTGTATCTTGTTCAACTCATTTCCCTAATTTGTTATATTTTCCTCATAAACTTTCTTCTTACAACTTTTATTCTAAGGTTATCCTTGACTTTCCTTCCCCTTGACCTTAAATCATAATTACAAAAGTCTACTCTACCTCTCCCGACTCTTCTTTTCTTTTTCTTTCAATTCCTGTATGAGCCTTCCTCCATCCATTCTTTTGAAAATATTACACATATTTTTATTTGATCTTCTAATTTTCTCCGAACTCATATGTTTTTGCTCTGTGGTCTGATGTGAGCTATCACATCCATCTTTCTATAATTCCTTCAAATATTTCAAACCATTTAGCCCGTGTTACACATGGTTTGATGGTGTAACATTTGAATAAAACTTTTTCTATTTGTTTGCTTAGCCATTTTATTAAACTATTAAAATTAAAATTTAATTAACTGGTCCATGTTCAAGATTTGTTTTATCATGGGATAGCAACTTCAGGGCTAATATAGAGAATGAGATTGTGTTCCTGTTTAGTTATATAACTGCCTGGGACCAGATTTGGGTCTAAGTCTGCTTTCCTATTGATCAGTTCCTCAAAGGTGTGAACATTTTGCAGACACCAGCCGTCAAATAGAATTCTAAAAAATCCCTCCAACTTAACCACTTAAAATAACTAATATTACTGGATACATCCTATTCTCTCTGAGAGAAGCAATAGAAATATGAAGTGCCCAAGTAATGTCATCAGAAAATATGGATGCAGATTAAGTCATTACTGCAAGCTTACTTTATAATGAATGAAAAACTAAATAGAAACTACTAGCGATAATAGTTAACAGACACACACCTCTGGAGAACAAGAACTCTTAAAAAATAACCAATAGAAAGGTAGACCTGGATCCAGAAACCTAGTTCCAGACATGTATAATACCCTCTGAGTATGAGCATGTACTCATCCTCTATTTAGGAATAACCTTCTTTTTTTTTTTTTTTTTTTTTTTTTTTTTTTTTTTTTTTTTTTTTTTTTTTTTTTTT
>KZ807255.1:28675-39439 GCA_000696205.2 Oncopeltus fasciatus
TATATATTAGTTTAAAATATCAATAGAGGTGTTAGTATATATTTTCCTTCAACAGAATGAGATTTAAGTAGGTTTACAAATTCTAGAAAGTTGATATGTAACTCTGAAATTTGTTAGCCCATAAAATTCTTGAACTATGCATTCCCTTCATACGTTTTAATATTTATGATTAAGTTATATTTTATGATTTCATCGGAAGCTCCAGATTCGGCCATTAAAAAACTCTTGTAATGCTATCCAAGAAAACTTTATTTTTCTTTTCATTGATCTTTTCGGCTTATAATATTCAATTGCTCTTATATCTGTCCAGCCTAATAAAACCTAAAAACTTGGGTTATTTACATAATTTAGCTTATTCCTGGCGTAAGAAGAATGTATTCACTAGAGATAAAACGTTGAGGCTAGTGTATATAATTGAGATTCGATTGACCTATCACAGTGTTTGGAAGTATGTATGGTTTTGGTGCTTTCGGGATGACGGATCTCACAAGCACTGCGGCCTACAAAGGAATGCAGATTCCAGAGAAGGCCGTCTGTGCGGCAGGACGAACTTTCCAGAGCGAATGTGTCACCTTTCCGCCGGGGCATTCTTACAATACTCTCCCTTCATGACGAAGAGGAACCTTCCAAGGGAACAAAGTCTGCCGCCATATGAACCAGCCCAACTACACCTCATTTCCCATGGCATATTAAATGTGGACCTGAATAAACTTAATGACTAATTTGATCTAAAAATAAAATGAAGTTAAGCATGCAAGCTTGCAAAGGCTGGCTGTAGCTGGTGTAGGGAAAGTGGCTCAAACTCTCTCCCAACATATACCCATTACTGTCTGCTTATTGCATAATTTGATAGGACACAAATGCTAGAAAACAATGTCACATCATATATTGTACATACATGCATTATATTTCATTCCTTTTATCATCAGTCAATGAAACGATTATATTAATTATGTTAGTTTTAAAATTAGGTTTCCCGTATGCGGTTTCAACTACTAAGAGCATTTCTAATGGCTTGTAGATGGGAGCTAAAAGAACGATTTGGTTTCTCCATCTTCCTCTGTCCTTGCAGTTAAATTCTTAAATACCGGAGGAGTAAAATACAAAGGTAAACAGTCACCACCGTCATTGGCTCAATGTTAAAGGATGTAGGAGCTTTCAAGGTCACTGCCTCTTCATGAGTGCACTTAGTTGGTCTTCTTATAGAGTCAGAGGTCGACTAAGTTAGACATCGACCAGTATTGAGAACTGATGATGAGGCAGCGACCTCGAAAGCACGCTTTTGATAAAAGTCATTGACAGTAGAGGTCGTTGACCTTTTGATTACATTTCTTATATCTGACGCTATAAATTTGTATAAAATTCGGAGAGAAGAGGGGAAAAAAATCTTTAATAAATTTCAACTGCATTAGATTTCACCATTTTCTTCCTTAATTAGTGTTTTTCTTACGGTAAATTGTCTGTTTTCAATACCTTTTTATGCTATTCTTTTTTTTTTTTTTTTTTTTTCGAAGGATTAAAATTTTTAGCACGTAAGCAAAACATATAGCTTTTGAGGACGACTAAGAGTGGTATTTACGTTAGAATCACAAGAGAACATAAACAATAAATTCTAGGATACTGAGGAATATGCTCAGTTTAAATGTTTAGTGTATTCATGGTTTTTTATTTTTTAAAGAAAAATACCACTACCTACACTAGGATACACAATAGACATACGTTTTCTTAAATATATATTAATTTAATTTAAATTTACTTTACCCGTAAAATAGCTCTGTAGCCCTCAGGCAGCAAGTGTAGCATATTTAAAATAGAAATTAAACTAAAGACTTATTTCGTCACTTACTAAACTTAAATGTCACATTATATCGGCATCATAACTCTAATAACCCAACTTCAATTGGTTTATTGAGCTACTGATGAAATGGGCCAACTTCACAATTAATTTCACGGAAACCAAACATTCACAACTGATAGCAATACTTTAATATGCTAAAATTAAATAATATTTTGATCCATTTTATTCGCTAGTATAAATGTATATGTAGCTATATAGTTACAAGCTATTATGACAGCTTGCAACTATATTTAAGATCAGGGTAATGACAATAATAAAATTAATCTTACCGATTTAGAGTTTAAGCGAATTTTCATACAATGGATCAACAAAAAGTCAAGAGGCAAACTCAACATTTAACTTTTAACAACTCAGTTCATTGCACTTCAAATGGAAAGTGCCTAATTGTTTGGAAGATTTTTTTTTCTGATTCTAAATTTTTTTTTTTTTTATGGAATATAACAAATTTATCAAATTTTATTAATTTGACAAAAATTTAGTTAGAGCTCTGACAATAATTAAAATTGTACTACTCGTGATCCTGTAACTAATAAAATTTAGAGCAAGAGAGTTTATTGCGCATAGAAATTATTTTATTTCATTGTGTATTTCCTCGATAAAATACGTAACTTCATTCACACTGCTCACAAAAGAACCACTATCTGTGTGTGATTTTATTATACAAAAAGTTGTATGGGTTCATTAATGACAGAAATCAAGTAAGGATGGTGAAAATAAAAACCAAATTAAGAAAAGCATAAGATCTTTATCATTATGTATTTTTTTAAGCTTAAATCTTTTATAGGGCATAATAAATAATGTAGTATGAATGAAAATGTATTTATATACATATTTTCCTTTTTTTAATTAAAGTAAAAGGCATATCCAAGGCATCCTTACTTTACTGCTCCTGCATAACAGATCCATCATATTCCAGTTTTAATATATGTCGTATAGCCAGTTATACTTATATAGGTATATAGGCACTTATACTTTATAAGTTTTTACGTATGCCACCACACAATATACAAATAAGAGTCAAAAAGAAATCCTGTAACGTACGTAGGTAGTTAATGCGAATGTCTTCAGAAGGGCATACTTTGGCGATGTGATTCCTACGAGGTTCTCCCCAGCGGTAGTGGGTGCATTACGTACAGATGAATCCCGATTTCGAAGAGGGAGCGAGTGTGTCAATACCCCAACTTTCCCACATGGGGACATTGCCCAACCACTCATATCCCACTAGGGGTTTTCTACGTACTACGAGGTGGTGCAGCAGAACAGGCAAAGGAATACCCCAAAACAAGGATGAAACTAAGTGTGAGACTTTTGTGAACATCTAGGTATGAGATATCTGATTATATTGCATAGTTCCAACTTGAAGGACTTATTTGTTTTGGATTAAAACCATTTCCATATTACTCAGGTAATAATAATTAAAATTGATTTTTTTTCTNTATGGGTTCATTAATGACAGAAATCAAGTAAGGATGGTGAAAATAAAAACCAAATTAAGAAAAGCATAAGATTTTTATCATTATGTATTTTAAAGACAATATTATAGAACATAATAAATAATTTAGTATGAATGAAAATGTATATCTATAAATATTCTCCTTTTTTTAATGAAAGTAAAAGGCATATCCAAGGCATCCTTACTTTACTGCTCCTGCATAACAGATCCATCATATTCCAGTTTTAATATATGTCACATAGCCAGTTATAGCACTTATAATTTATAAGTTTTTAAGTATGCCACCACACAATATACAAATAAGAGTCAATAAGAAATCCTGTAACGTACGTAGGTAGTTCATTCGAATATCTTCAGAAGGGCATACTTTGGCGATGTGATTCCTACGAGGTTCTCCCCGGCGGTAGTGGGTGCATTACGTACAGATGAATCCCGATTTCGAAGAGGGAGCGAGTGTGTCAATGCACCAACTTTCCCACATGGGGACATTACCCAACCACTCATATCCCACTAGGGGTTTTCTACGTACTACGAGGTGGTGCAGCAGAACAGGCAAAGGAATACTCCAAAACAAGGATGAAACTAAGTGTGAGACTTTTGTGAACATCTAGGTATGAGATATCTGATTATATTGCATAGTTCCAACTTGAAGGACTTATTTGTTTTGGATTAAAACCATTTCCATATTACTCAGGTAATAATAATTAAAATTGATTTTTTTTCTAATTATTATTGTTTTTGTAAACTGCTTTAATTTGTCTCAAATGTAAGAAATAACTCATGTCTAAAAGTAGATTTATTGTTACCTGAATAGTATGGAAGTGGGTTTAATCCAAAACAAAGAAGTCCTTCAAGTTGGAACTATGCTATTTAATCAGATATCTCATACCTAACTAATGAGGGGAACAAAAAAGTATAAATGACGAATTATATATAATAAGCCGGAGAGAACAATGACAGTAAAAGTAAAGAAAACTAAACATAGCTCTACTTACTGATTGAGAAAGATAAGAATATATTACAATTTTAAATTACAGGTTCCCCCTATTCCTAGCCATTAACGAACTCATCCAACGATTTGAAAAGAGAATTTTGTACGTCGAATTTCGCTTCACTATTATAAAAATTGCGGATCGTGTACAAACCCATATATATATTTTCAATATTCAATATTCTTTTCAATTCAAACTCTTGAAGAAATTATAATTTTAAAAACGCAGATAAGAAAGAAAAGAGTGAGACAAATATTTATAATCGTGATAAATTTTTTTTTCGTTGTTATTATTATTAGAGTTTCGAAAAAGTTTATACAATAAAATAGGTTTAAAATGTAATTTTCAAACGTTTTAACATTATTAAAAAAAACTCTTGGCGGGAAGAAATTTACGAATGTAACAACAATTGGCGAGTCCTTCCCCGACCCTTCCTTCCCGGCCAGTCTAGAGGAAAGCACAGTCAGTGGTCATAGCTCTCAAGCTAAATGTTCTAACGGGCCTCAAGGGTGAACATGGGTTAAAGTATTTCTTTACTTTTTTTTTTTTTTGTTACCATCTTTAATGAAACATATAAAATCTGTCTCAATAAAATTTCGCACATGGTCACGCTTCACGGGAGTGTTTTCCTTCCCCTCTGCTGAAGTCCCGCCGAGCGCAAGTTGGAGGTTCCCGAAAGGCGTGGAGAGTAGAGGGAAAGCCCGCCCCTGAAGACCTGGAGACCACCATAAAACAAACAGTCTGGCTCGTGGCGTCTGTGCCGGCCCCCCCTAACACACTAAAAAAAATATTAACAAGCTCACGGCTGAGGTGAGCCGCTTCTTAATTTTTGAGGTTGATTTTTTTGGCGGCGGGTTCTCCAACCTGCCAGCAGAAGAGACGAGCGCCCTCGGCTTCAATCATAACTCGGCCGCCTCTCTCTGCTTTAACAGTTTTTTCCTTTACGCATTATATATCATTTTTTATTTCCTCTATCTCAGTTTAATATCTTATTTTCTCTCTAAAGGCGCTATATTACTTTTTAATTATACCTGTAAGGACGATCTTAAAAGAGCAATAAGTGAGATGGGTAAAACACGGGTTATAGTCAAAAAATACCACCATTCAGAAAATTAAAACTAACATTAACAATTATACAGAATCGTTGTTTCATTCAAAATTATGAAAGCATATAAAAAATTATGAAACTATCCTTAATGTTTAAATGGAAAATAAAATGTATTTTTATTTGTAAATCTGCCAGATAGAAATATTCCACATTATAAAAATATATACAGAGGATTGAAATTGTGCAAATTACACATTACACCAATTATTAAAATTATCTCTAATTATACTATGATTTATATTATGGTAAATGCTGCCCTAACACTGTATCATTCAGAAATGTCTTTGTCAATGATTATTGAAAATGTAATTATGAATCCTCATAAATTTTATTTTGTTTAAAGGAAATTAATCTTTCAGCAGATTTCCAGAAAATACATTATCTAGTTAGTACTTTAAAATATTCCAATTTTACTAAAAATAAGCTACAAATTCTTTCCGTTCTCGTCATGATATTAAATTTGAGAATAGAAAATCCCTATATCATTTGTTTTTTATAAGTTTAATTAGATAAAAACTGGAAGAGGTAAGACCAGAGGAAGGTAAAACCACATTTAAAATTCTATAATATCTTTGTTACTTTTCGTTTCCATGATATTGTATAGAGTAAAATAGAAGTAAAGAGTAATTTTATGACATTTACATTGTATAAAAATTATATGAAACATGTCTATCGAAGAAGGCACTTTAGAAAATAACTAGGAGTTAAGCGCTTCACTATCCGTCTCCTTTCCCAGACAGTCGGGACCCAGCTACATAACGGTATATATATATAGATATATAGCGATGTTATATTGATCTGAGCAATGCAGGACCTTCACTTGTGTTATTGAAAAAGGATATAAATAAGATTCTGATTTGATCTCACCCATCTTCAGTCCTGTAAATCGTCAAGGAAGAACTTCTTAGGAGTCAAGGAAGACTGTTTTCTTCCTTGGCTCCTAAGAAGTTCTTCCTTGCTGATTTACAGGACTGAAGATGGGTGAGATCAAATCAGAATCTTATTTATATCCTTTTTCAATAACACAAGTGAAGCTCCTGCATGACAAACTTTGTCTTCTCATTACTAATACAACTATGAAATGCCGTCATGATTTTTATTTTCCTAATTTGTATGAAGCAATAATTGAAGGTTTACTAGTAATTTTAATGCTAAAAATAGAAGGTAATTTATAGTTAGTCTCTTTAATGATTCCTTAATCAAGTTCCATCAATTATTTTGTATCAAATTGATCTCATTGACCGTCAAGTTACCTTGGATCAAACTTTTAGGAGCAATATATCAGGTACCTGAAATACAAAGTCCTAGCATCCAGAGTCTTGGGTTACATGAGTGTCATGGACTGAAGAGATACCACACACATGTTTGAGCAAACGTGAAAATATATAGCTTTCATGCAATTGCATGAAAATGGATAAATCTGTTTTGAAAACACTCGTTTTAGTCGCTTCTGGTACAGACATAGTATCCAGAAGATGATTAGTCATTATTACCAGAGCCATTATGTATAAGACCAAACCTTTTTTTTTCCATGAAAGTCCATGAAAGATTCCTGGGCAATAACCATTGTTATTATTTCCATTGAACTAATAATTCCAAAAGCGCTAAGCTTATGTTCAAGAAAAAATCGAATTTCAGTGAGAAAACGGTCTTGCATTTCAAAATCGAAAAAAAAAAATTCTTTTAAGATTATTAACTTTCTATTTCTTACGTAAGTGATAAACATTTCAAGATGAAAGATACACAAGCAAGGGAACCTCTATTGCTTTCATTAGTCTAAAATTCTCCAGGGCATAAAGCATTTCTAAAGTGTCAAGGGGAGATAAAGAGCAAAGCAACAAGTAAGCCCTTGAGTACACAATAAACAGTGAGGACCATCACCTTAATTTGGGCAAGGGATTGCGTACGGTACAATAAAGGGGACGCGGCTAATCCGGGCCGTACGGGAGAATGTGGGTAATCCTTGCTGACAAAAAGGGAGCGAAAGAACTCTCGTTACGACGGGCTTAGGGATGCAGGCCCGCTTCCCGTCAGCGGCTTGCTAACTAGGGGTGTTAGGCACTTCAAGATTACAATGTTCTGACGAGGACGGGTTTATCAGGGACCTCTGATCGCCGGCCAGGTAGAATCCAGGCCCCTTGTCTTCAGGAAGGCCTCCTTTACTCGAGCCGACATCCTCTACTCTAGTGCGAGTGTGTGTGTGTCTGCCTGGCTAAGCCAACTGCATCTTTTGAATGGTATTCTCCACATTTGCCATAAATCGTCCCAATTATCCAAAACATGTGTTACGTGTTTTTTTTTATTTATTTATTTTTTTTGTAAATTGATGGTTGCATATTGGGGAAAGTACTGAAGAAAAAAATTTCTAATTGTGATATGTATCAAACTTTAACTTGTTACTGCACTAAATTTTTCAACCATAAATGTATAAAAAAATTTAGCTTTTAGCATAAAATATTCTGAATATTTATAATTGTATATCAACTATAACGTTTCTCTGGCATTATTAGCAAAAAACTTCATTTAAAGTTCTATATTCAGTAGCATGTACTTGGTATGGCGGAATAAGTTGACTTTATAATTGATTTTGAAATAGTTATACGCTATAAAGTTGCATTTTATATGTATTATGTTTTTGTAATAGTTTCCCATCAGACATCAACATCAATAACAGGTTTAATGTAATCTATCAGATAACGGCCATACTCTTAGCCTCAATTCAAGTACTAAAAACCAGGAAAATTTGTAAATTTGTCATGATACAAACTATTGGATTTTATTAACACAGGATATAATGATTTTTACTAAAGATAATTTATAACACGCTTTTTTTTTGGTTTTTTTTTTTTACAATATAATGTAATAACTCTGAGAATATAATGATAATTGCATTTATGAGTACTGAATAATAAACATTCATCAATGTTATAACTATTAGTATTGACTGGACACATAGCCTGGTAAAATATTTTTCACAAGAGAAAAGAAGAAAGAAATTTTAAAATTTATTTACAAACTAAAAAGCATGGAAACATCTACTGAGGGTGTTTCTCACAGAGGCCTGTATTGTACCCCATTGTGTGCGGTAGAAGAAAAGGAATGACCAGTGTACCCTCTAGAAGGAACGAAGGAAGAAGGTCTCCTACCTGTCTTGATGCTCAAGAAGATAAGCTATGGGCAAAGAAAAAGCGGTTCTGTCAAAAATAGCACTAATGGTGGAACCGCTAGTGTTGTATTTATGTGTGTGTGAGTGTGTGGCTTGTTTGCTATCGTATGTACAAGCGTACATTCTTAAATATATATCAAAATGTAAAATTAGTAGATTTTTTTTTGTTGGGGTTCGGTCAAGGTAGATCTAAAAAATACAATTTAAAAAAAAATGTGAATTTCTTAAATTGTATTTTTTTTTAATCTACCTTGAACGAACCCCAACATTAAAACATCTCTACGGTCTAAAACTCTCCATTTAAAATTAAAATGTAAATGTATTTTGCTCTGTGCTTCAGGTAGTCTTAATAAACTAGTGGGTAAAAATATTTTATTTAAGTTCTTTATTCAACTTAATCTCTGAATAAAAAGAAATTGTACAACTCAGAACCAGTTTGTAAGCCTTATTTGCGTTGGTAAAAAAAAACCATTAACGAGTCATGTGGATTCAAACAATAATATATAAAACTAAAAATATAAGATGTAATAAAGTCACAACTGACGATATTTAAGAAAATAGATAAGTGGTAAAGTAATACTACATTTCATTATTTATTTGAATCGTACAGGGAGCAATAAAGCTTTTTCTAACTCACTGTACGATTCAAATTAACAATATAAATTTTTCAAAAGGAGAGTTTGTTGACCGTAGATATTATTCTAAGATGATTTTAGTTGGGAAATGTGAACTCAGTCATGGAAATGTGAACTTAGGGACAGGACGTCCTCTCTCATCTTCATGATAGCCCTGAAGATGGCTTACAATGTAAGCCGAAACGTTGGCAGATAATCCTTTATTAAAAAATACATTTTTAAATTTGTGTTTTTTTGGATCTACCTTGACCGAAACCCAACTAAAATCATCTCAGAATATAATTTTTTTTTATAATTTCATTCCCGAGACTAAATAAAAAATGAAACGAGAAAAATAAAAATTCTACATTCACGAATTTACCGTGTATCGTATAACGGGTGGGAAAATTTTGTTAGCTTCCAGTTGAAAAGGTCCAGCAGTGATGGTGTTGGTGTTGGTGGCTGTATGTGAAGTGAGAGGAGCCCGAGTCCCCCACACACTAGATTGCGCTAGCAGATCCCCAAGGAGTACCGGTGCAGATCCCAGATTAGAAAGAAGCTAATGATTCAAAGAACAACACATCCTCTCAGTATGGAAGCGATAGTCTGCTCGACAGGAAGTGTTTCGCCTATACGCAAGTGTGTGCGTTCTGTGTGTGTGCTTGCGTACGCGTAGGGACTCTCAGTCTTGTGGTTGTTTGCGCTTCAGCAAATATCCCTAAAATGGAGGTTCATTACATTAGGCACATTTCTTTCATTCATCACTGACCCTACTATAGGAGAAACCAAGAGTATGGTCCATTCAAATTTGAATGCATCTATCAAAAAGACAGATTGCACATCATTAATAAATAAAGGAACTATATTCATTTATTTTTTTAGTAATGATTTTAGTTGTCGTATGTAATCCCACGTTAAATTTTATTCAAGAAATGCAAAGGAGCGAGAAAAAAAAAATCTTACTACCTCAGCCGGGACTCGATCCCAGGTCTCCTGCTTTCCGGGCAAGTATGCTGACCACTGCTCCACAGAGGCAGGGTAGATAATCTCTATAGCTCCCCACACTTGACTCCGAGTTTAAACCCCCAAGTAAGACTAATACACCGTCTTATACTTGAAGGAGCTAACATATTCGGCTATTTATTAGACTCTCATTTTTTTTTCCTATGTTTATTTTTCAAATAATGATTTTAGTTGTGGTATTTTATCCCACATTAAATTTTATACAGGAAATACAAGGGAAAGCAGGAGATCCGGGTTCGAGTCCCGGCTGAGGTAGTAAGATTTTTTTTTCTGGCTCCCTTGCATTTTTTCTTTGGAACCATATCCAATTCTTTAAAAAAAAAACATGTTTGGATTTCTTTTTTTTTAAACATAATGAGTTTATTAATAGCTGAAATCCATAATTCACAATTTAAAATAGAAATACCTTCGTTATCATTAGTTTTATATAAAAATATATAAAAATTACACAAGGGAAAAATTTAATTTTACATTATACGAGTTCAATACAGTTAGTAAAGGAAATAATGTGACTGGGATATATATATATAAGAGAGAGAGAGAGAGAGAG
>KZ807255.1:69727-96798 GCA_000696205.2 Oncopeltus fasciatus
TATATATATATATATATACAGACAAACGCAAGCAATAGCTCCTCTCCTGTACACATACCGGTTGAAAAGAATATATAATAAAATATAACCGTTGAACATACTTACACAACTCTGAGGTCAATGACTCTTCTGCATATCAATAATATCTCTAGTCTATTCTGGATTGTCGCAAATGTACAAAGTATTAGCTTCAATACAGAAAGTACGATAACCACCAGTTAAGACCAGTAAAACATTAGCATTTTTTTAGGTGTTTTAGAAGATAATATATTTCGTAATTTAATTTTAACAATTTTAAGATTAGGTCATAAGAAGGAAGAGCAGACATTCACGATCCTTAGATACTTCAGCTCTTAAGTAATTATAGCTAGATCGGAGTGGATTACGTCACTAATATTTGATTACACACTTCAGCCTACTCAGACTTTAAGTATGCCACTAGTCATTCGTAGTTGACTAAACAGTGTGGTAGGTTACACTTTAAGATTATGAATTATAAGCTCCAATATGGCCAGTCTTACCAGACTCCAGAAGATGGCGGCAGATCCATGTATAGGCAAATAGTGTTTATTGCCTTCCCAGAAATATTTTTATTTTCTACATAAAAATACTTTTTTTTTTTCTGCCTACATCATGAGCTAGATGAGAAGTGACACCTCCATCGAGAGACTTAAGTCAGTCCCGGAAACAACGAAGATAATGGGCGTCTGTCTCTCTGGGTAGACGTCTTCGACACTCCTCAACAAAAACGAATGCCGAAAAACCTTAGTGTGAAAAGGAAATGGCTGGAAGACAAGGAAAATAATATATTTGAATAAAACATTGTAAATCCTCACAAGAAAATAGTTCTATGACCAGATTAGCACAGTGTACCCCTCTTAAATGTTCCAGGTTTAACAAGAGGTCCTAGTACACTGATCGCTTGGCTCTCTTGATGAAACTGTTGATCCTGAAAGACCCAAGCTAATAATAATAATATTTAACAGTGTGGAGATAGAATCAAGTACCAATTTAATATATGTCCATTCACAACCTAAGCAACATAATGATTATGCATCAAGGATCTAGTAGATAAGAATTATCTTATTTACCAACCAGTAGACAGAAATACAGATAATGTTGGTCTGCAAATGGCATTATGTCCCATTTGCTCTCTTCCAAATCATTCTGCGCTAGAACCCACATACGGTAAGAGTCTCTGGCCTGCCAGTCATCATGTTTTGTGACTCGCAACTCCAATTTCGGTCAGTTCGTTCAGCTCAGCTTCGAATGAGACGTCGTACGCCCACCCAAGTATGTGTCTCCAAAGTATGTATAATTTTTAATTAAAGTAAATATTCTCCCTAAGGTATCTCCAGTATATTCTAATAACAAAAATTTTGTCTTAATTTTAAAATTTATTATTTAAATTCAACATCAAAAACGAAAACGTTCCTTAATCCTTAACAAAAAAATACATATGTTGGGACACATGGAATGTCGGTCTGTTATAAAAACCGCTTAATATTATTTAATCCTGTCTCAACATATTGTCCAACTATTTACATCANGGATCAAAGAGTTATTGGACAATTGTAAAGCATGTGGGTGTTAACTTGCATTGTAAGTTAAGCATACGAATGGCATCTTAAATCATGTACTTCTGAATAAGGCAAATCAAGATATAGCTTCTCACATAGATATATGATAATGACAACATTTGACTACTCACCTGACGTAAATGAGTTGATGAGCAATAACATTATAATATGAGTTGACAGACAGTTATAACTGTACATCCATACAATAAGGAATATGTCTCTAACGTCCCGCTAGATAGCACCCTTATCAGCGCCACACACTAGGGGCGTATCTTAGTGCGATCTTATGATAGAAAAACAATTAGTCGATCTCAGTCTGAACAGCTTGTTGTCTAGAGCTATGGTCCTTTTTGATAGCGACACAGCAACAACAAAAAAGTAATGAACTCACCACAAGAGATACTGATCTAATTAAGACGGTTAAAAACTCAACAATGGGTTCTGGATGAGGCCACGCCCATCGGCCAATGAAAACGAAACAACCAGGCTGCACACAGCCAATGAGGAGTCGCGCAATTATATTATTCCATAAGAGAAAAAAATAACAACTAAATGCGTGTCCGCCATGCTTGTGCGTGTTTCATACCTTCCTCAAGCCTAAACTGGTATTAAAGTAAATCTTCAATTAAATCTAACAATTGCTCGTCAAATAACCTATAAATGTTTTAACTATGCTATTAAATTTAAAACAAATACATTCATATGGGCATAATACATTATATAATCTTTAATCGTTAATTTAATTTATCAGAAATGGATAAATTAATTTACCAAATTCATCCTAACGGATTTGGCCTTTAGTATATAATTGGTATTAAATGGATATTATTACACTTTAGAACCACCCGACACCAGCAATTATATAAATTTGATTTATAAAATACTTTATTAATCCATTACAACGGCAATAAACGAAACTGGAGTTAAATGCTATCTAATTTATTTAGTAAAAATAAATTTATATTATTCCTTTTTAATCATTTTGAGTTAACTCTAGTCCGATATTAAATTTTCAATTATTTGATAATAAATAGTTATGCAATAAATAGGAGAAAGAAATATAAATAAAACTTTTTCACTGTGACGTAAATTGCGGATTTTTCTTTGAACATTGTATAGTATGAAATGTGGATCTATCACCAAATAACAAAATATTGATAATCTATTACACAAAAGGATTATTTATTTTTGCAAACAATGGTCATTAGCTTGAAAAATAAAAACATGAAATATGAATGTGACTTTTTCATTATTCTGGAAACGAAAGAATATTTGTCTTTAACTATAACACTATTAATAGTTAGATTGTTTAAGAAGAACTTAAGAAAAATCTCTTAGGTCCTAAAGCAATAATTAATACTAAATTTGAGGGAACCATTTTTTAAAAAAATATTCCAGAGAAACCATATGGGACACCGAAGTGTGTCTATCTGAAAGTTTCCCAGTCTAAGAATTGAACCCAGAGCAACAAGACTTGAAATCTACAAAGATTCCTTGGAGCAACCCGGCCCCCTGTTGAATATATCAAGAATAAAAAATAAAACCTGCAGACGGTTACATGTCTGGTTCAATCGATTGATCAGTAAATAATCAACGAAAATTACGCGATCTTCCATAAAGTTAATAAGGCAAATTCTTTAAGGCGATATTTATTGAACAATTATAGATTTAAACGAGCTCCATAAATTATTGAGTTCTCGAAACAGAACTTTTGATGTTGACTGCTCAACCGTCACATTATGTAGCATATAAAAAATAAAGAAAATAAAAGAAATTATATTCAAAGAAAACGAGTGTAGTGGATATTTCTCACTCCCCAGCTACACCGGGTACAGGCTGACATTTGGCTAACAACATTGCAGTTTTAAGTGAGATCGGAGACGATAAGATTGACAGAGCGGCGTTGTTTTTGCAATGACATTTTCGAAACTAAGCCTAATTGACAGGGAGGAAACAGATTCCCGGGCAAGCTGCCGCATTTGACTACAATAAACATTTGCAGCTTACGATAATGTCCGTTTTTAGGTCAACGACTTTGATCATTGATTTTTGGCGGAGGGACTAGGGGACGAAAGCTGTCCCGTCAAGTGCAGCTGCATAAAGCTGAAAAACTGGAAGCAGTCGGATTTCGCTTCCAGTCGAATTTATAGATGAGGTTCGAGGATATGTCAAGTTTTTTTTCCTCACAGAGCCGAGTATGCGTTGTTCGCATTTTCTAATGAATATTTAAAGGAATGTACTTCTTTATTTTTTAACGAAGTGATTCCTGCCGATGACAAGTACCTCCTCAAAAACAATAAGGAATTTGGCATTATATAATCGAGTGCAATGTTTGTCCGGTGAACATATTTTCGGACAATCAGTAGAATTAATAAAACAGTATGCTTGTTACAAAACTTTTAAGATTCAACGATGTATTATGTGGCTTTCATCATATATTTAATATATAAATTTAACTTTTGTTAGCAAACTAATTTCTTTAATTCTTGGTCTAGGGTTGATCGCAGATTGACTTGAGATAAGTCAGTTTGATTTTTAATTGTAGTTGATTTTAACTTGAAATTTAGTTTGTTTGAGGGGTTTATTTGTTTGTTTATTTATTTTTTTAAACATTATAATTAGTACATATTTATTATATACTATGAGAGCACNGTACAAGTAATATTTTGACTCTTAAAAAAAAGCCTGCCTCGTAACACTTATTTCTCGCAAATCATTTAATCCTGAATTATAGAAGAAATATAAATATTATTCTATTGAATACCATTTTAATAAATCGATAAAGAAGAAATATTCAGTAATTAATGCGTATAGCAGTAGCCTTCATAGCAGTTATAAATGCTCTTCCAGGAGAAGCAGACTAATAACTGGTTTCCTATATTCGCTTATTAAATAAGAGTCAAATTGATAAAACTGACCAAATATTGATCAAATCGCTTAATAATAAATTGACTAAGAAAATGATAAACCAATTATGTCACGAGACCAAAATGGACTACGAGGGAGAAAATCAAAGAGAAATAAGTTTTCCTTCGGGGCGGACGGAAGGAGCAGTAGGGGCTATATCTTGAGGTACATTTCAATGTGTCTTTGCCAATGTTTAGTTTTCTGTAAAATGTAAAAATACAGAGATAATGTCATTTTGCAAAATGCACGACTAATTAAATTTCAAACTATCAATATATAAGAAATTAACTTTGATTTTTAAACTTAGTCAATTGCCAACTGTTCCCTCTATTAACATTTTGGCGTCGAATCTTGTCTTCAAGTCGTAAGAAGTTGAAATAAATAACTTCAAGGTGTTATTTTTTTAAAAAAAAGTGACTATTCAAAGCTCCTTCTTACTTCATTGTTATGTTCTTTATTGTATAATATATATGAGTTTAAAATAAACATGAGGTATGTGTTTTTTAAATTAAATTAACAATTTGGCCTATACCTCTCTCCACTACGACCTTTTACTTAATTTTATTATTTATCAAACCAATCTAGATGTTTTTTGAAACAAGAAATACTAAATTTATTTATTTTCATTAAAATTGCACTATAAAACACAGATGTTTAAATAAAAGAGCCCACAAGGGTAAAAATAAACAAACGCTGGACAGGTATTTTGAAAAATACTGAATCTTGTGAATGCAAGTATATTCATTGCCTCTAAAACTTGTTTGATACATTGAACCTTATGCATCATATGCACTGAACGAACATAGTGCTTGCTTTTGGCCCCATTAACAGAATAGGTAAATCACAGGGTAACAGCAGAGAAAATAGATAAGGATATGAAGAAGGATGTCCGGACAAAGCACATTGGACTTTAATACTTAGTCACTTCGCCAGGGAAAACTTTTCGTGATTCAGCTTTGAGTCATCATAAGGCACGACTTCGGATATTATTAGTTGGACAATAGACTTAATTCGACTATGTGGTAAATAGTGATCTCATTTAATAGGACCTTGAAGTTAATCGTGGAAAATTAATGACAGAAAACGAGAATTTATTTTTTTGATTGCGAGTCCTAAATATGCCAGGAGTAATGTTTTATTTAAAAAATGAACTTAAACAAGTACTTCCAAATAAATATGTATACTTGTAAACTTCAAGTTAACCTAACAATATTCTACTTTGTATGAGTTGATTAATTTAAAGTACAGAAATAAAAAATAATATAGCACATAGGGGTTTTTGCTAAAATTGTATTATTAAACAACGAACGGATTTTGAACAAGATGTTCAATTTAAAAATTAATATTAAAGATGAATGTCAGTATTCACTGGACTTTATTTAAGCATCATTGGTAGTGTTGCGGAATTGGAAGAACACTAAGAATTTCATTTCCCACTACTAAATATATTTATAAACATATATGTCTATAAAAAAAAGTCTTATCTCGTTTTTCAGAAAGCGTACGGGGGTTGGTACTTTGTCTTACCATTTATATAAACGTAGAATAAAAATGTATGTCATATTTTAATACATATGTATATCAGACATTTTTTACTACCATACCATCCAATAATAAGTTATAGTTTGGTATAACAGCAAGGCATTACAACTTTTTGAGAGCAAAAATACAGCCAGCTGGAATGAAAGACTGATGGCAGCAATACCTTAAAAGAAGGCGGGGGATGAGACTTTTATACAAAAATAAAAAAATTCAAAATTAAATCAATATACCGTTGTAATGTACACAGCCTCTTGAACTGATATTTCGATTTATCTGAACCAATATGACAAAATTCTACTCGTCCAAATGCTTAAAACATTGAAATAAACAGTTTTGAATTAATGTATTTACACAGTTATACCAACAAACTATAAAAACCATAAGAATAAATAAGCTAGGCTGATGTTATAACTTAATATTCAATAATATTTTGCAAATGTAACTACGCCTGGGGGAAAAATATGAAAACGGTGGTTATTGAGTTGAGACATATCAAACTATTGTAATATTATTCTGTCATAATTTATCAAAATTCCTATTATACTACTGCAATTTGACAAAAGTCATAAAAATAAGCAAAGCCGAGGAAATCCAAATATGCCTGGATGCAAATTCGATAATTTATCATTTAAGTATTTTTTCAGTCGATTAATAAATACTTATATCAATGACGGGTTATATAGCTCAAAAAATTGATTTGAGTAAGACCGAATATTAATATATTTGTCTTGAATATGGTTTTTTAAAAGTTGTGTACGAATTGATTATTTCTAGCCTTTATTTCACAGCAAACGGAAGAAATTGTAATCCATTTAATTTTATATAAGATTAGAAAAAAAATACAGAAAAAATATTAGTAATAGCGCATATAATTATTTAAAAAAGTAATAAATAATTAAGGAGTACGAAATGAATAGAATAAATCGGGTTATAAGAATTATGCTACTAAAACACGCATAGAAACTTATATATAAAATGAAAATTTTAGTATTCTTTGACTAACAAACCTTATTATGCTAGAGGACACAGCATCAATTACTTAGTTATTTAATAGAAAAAATAGTTACAAAACAGAAAGTCAAAATTTAAAATTAATTCAATGGATATACTTTATATTAATAATTAATTACATTACTGTAATGATGTTAAAGGACATTAGATATAGGAAGTTACTGATTTCATACCACATTCATTGTTGCGATATAGTAATTTCTTAGCTGGAGAAAATGTCCACATATGAAGAAATGTTCATAAAATAAAGTTAGTTAATCTGATTACTTGATACTAACCTGGTACTTGGTTGGGAATACCGAAAAGCAAATAAATTATTAAAAGTTCATTTTATGAACATTTCTTTATGCCGGCATCTTCATCTTCCCCAGATGAATTACTATTATTACTATTACACCATTTATAGCAGTTCATTTTAAATAAATAAAACAATTATTAACGCAGACGAAATGAGCTATTAAATAATAAAAGAAGTGATTACAAAAATTATGAACTTTCAGAATATCCACTACTCCATATACTAATCAGAAAGCCTACATGAACACATCACCGATATCTTGCCAATAATTTTGATGGGAAAAAAGACTTATTAGTATAATTTAGTTAAGCGAGAAGCAAGTGATAAGAACGTTTGGGGCAGGAGAAGAAGGATCGCGTCCACTCCAAAGAGCCTCATTAAAATTTCCTATTGAAAGAGAAATGGTATGGCCAGGGAATGAAAGGGGTGTTTAATAAGGTAAGATGTATAACAATAGGCTGTTTTGCGAATGCGTCGGGTAATGGTTACGCTAATGTTGTCTTATTGTCCTCGCAATAACTCTCCTCTACGCACATAACTGTAATGGCCTCAGATACTTTTACTCGGGTGGGGGTTGATTTCCTACTCGCCAGTCTTAGTCTCGAGTGGGGACTGCATTTGTTCGGAGGATTTCTTCAACCCGACTCCGATCCTGGCCGACAGAATGGGAAGATCGCTACAGTTAATCACTTGCAGTGGGCAGGTGTATGTGAAGCTCTCATCAGTGAATCCACTTGCTCTTATATAAGTATGACTTTTAGATTACATGTTCATCTCAAATTTTCCAAGTTAATATATGAACAAAGGGAACAGTAATAACAAATATTGTTAAGATTGGGTCTCTAATCGTTGCTAATCGAGCTACCCATTAATAATTGGCTTGATTTGTCAAGTCAATGATTAGCTTATTTATTAACTTATTAAACTTTGCTACGTTTACCAACAATTTACAAGGAAGATGCTTTTTATTCCACATAGGTTAGAAATATTTTTAGCTCATCTAAATAAAAAACATAATGTTAGTAAATGGAATGGATAATATGCTACTTAGTTATAAGTTGCTTATAACAAAATAAAACCAAATACTTTCACTACTGGTCAATGTTCCTATAACGAAGAATAAATAAAGAACTAATATTGAGAAAGGTATTTGATACTACTGAGAAATGATTCTGGTATGTCCCTCAGCTAATGTAAACCCGGGATATACGGTGGTACAAGCAATCCTCCATAACATCAGTATCTTTACAAAGATACTTTCCATGTTATTTTGTGGATTTTTTTTTTTTTTTTGGTTTTGGTTTATAACAAATTTCTTTCATTTTAGAATAAATTAAGCTTTTATAGATAACATTAACATAAACAAGTATTAACATCGTTAGTTTGTTTCCTAATGATCAAAGATAATCTAAGAATATAGTCGAACTGAATAATTATAATCAGGATAATAACTGAATTTAGTTGAACTGGTATCAAAACGTCCGTCGCACTATATTATTGTTATTATATTTAATCCAAATTTAATTTGTTCCTAAGTTTGATACCCTAAAATATATCTTCAAAATCTTTTAATATTTTAGAAAATTAGTATATGCTTGGTAAACATTTTTAATTTATTTTATTCCAAAATAAACTATTGTCTTCGTCCTAAAAATAAAAATCATTAACCCACCAAAAATGTGCAATTTTACGTTTCGAAACAAGTAGAATACGATAACCCAATACATAAATAAATAATATAATAAAAGATAGAAAGAGCCCTGTAAATCGATTTTCCCATAAATAAATGCACGGAATTTAATAAAATTTCGGGTTTAAGTTCGATCTGCTAACTATAAATGTACTACGGTTATTATTATCAGCTTTGAGTATTTACTTTCTACAAAATTGTTATGAAACCAACATTTTTGCCTCTTATAGTTTTCGTCCTTAATTTCCTCTTATATATTTTTATCTTCCATGGACCATGGGAAATATGCTTAGATTACGCAGTTCCTGTGCGTCAGACGTCAGACATTCACTATTAACTTAAGTTTTCGACGGTTTCATTTCCTTTGTGTAATTTATGTNCCTGTAAATAGTTTTTCACAGAAATGAATGCACGGCTTTTAATAAAATTTCGGGTTTAAGTTCAATCTGCAAAACTATAAATGTACTACGGTTATTTTTATCAACTTTGGGTATTTACTCCCTTCTAAATTGTTATGAAATCAACATTTTTGCCTCTTATAGTTTTCGTCCTTCATTTCCTCATATATATTTTAAATAAATATCAATATTAAGGTTCTTATGTCGGAATTGTTCCCTTAATTTTATTTAAACATTCTAGTTTTCAATTTTATTTTTATCGAAATGAAATAAACTATATATTGATATTATTCTTTTAAACGATTTAGCAACTTTCAATCAAGTTTGAATCTTTTTGATTGAAACTCTAACAGGGTATGAATATCCATGTAGGATCCGAAATATTTTCTTTATTTTAATGAAACTCAGAACCCATAACTCTACCGAGGTATTATAATAACAATATAATGCCTTATATTGTTATTGATATATTTGCCATTGAAATTAGTAACTTGTAAATATTGGAAATCAGGTGTAAGAAGGCTTACATAAAATTTAAAAAAGTCTTAATTTTGTGAAGTTACTTAGTATTGAGTATATAAGACTCGAATTTAAGATAAATTGTGTAAAAAATAGTTAGAAAAGAAGTTAATTAAATAATGAACCAGGAAGTGTATAATTAAATGTATTATACGGAATCGAAGAAACTCAATAATTGTGTAGTAAAGTTAAAATTTTTTTTTCTTTTGCAAAACCAATAATTCAGATCCCTTTCTTTCCGTGTCTCTATACATTAGTTACAAGATGAAGATAGAAAGATTCACTCTTTTTCTGAGTAACTTGTGGATCCGGATCAAAATATTTAGTAAGATTTGACTGATTTTGTGTAGAACATTTTAATAAATTTATTTGTTTCCGAATTATCTTCGAAAGCGCACAAACGAATTTTTGGCATAGTATAAAATTTGTTAGATAAAATGACCAAATTCACTTAGCTGTAGAAGCGAGCCATGACAACACTCTCGGTCTTCATAAAAGCCCTGACGATAGATTGCGTTAATCATCAGTATAAGGCAAAACGAAAGGACTATCGACGAAAAACAACAACAAAAATAATCATTTTCCAAACACAGAAGAAAAAATAAATATGTCAGAAAATAGAAAAAAATCTTTCAGAAAAAATTTAAAAAATCGTCGAATAGTCATAATTTTGTACCCTATATTCTCAACTTTCTGTAGTTTTAGCAAGTCAAAATCAATATAGGTACAGAAGATTTTGGTAAAAGAATAGACGTGAGCATTACTGTTTAGAATCTCACTAAACATGAGTTATTATAATTCTTGTATAATAATATTAAAAAATCATTTATTAGTAGAGTAAAAATTCTACGCTGAAGTTCCAGAAATCATTTCTACATCGTCCTCTCCCTACTTGGCAGCGAAAATATATTTTTTATATAAAATTGCAGATATTTGAATCTTGAATATGAATAAATCTTTTTTAATCAGTATTTTTTAAGAAATAATTCACATATGATTAAATAAAAATAAATTCAGATATGATATATGTTTAAATAACAGCACTATTTATAGTCAATCCTTCGTCGCCTTAGAGAATCTAAGATCAATTTTCCGTAAAGAATAGGAAAACCTTCACTTGTCTTCTTCCTGGGTAACATTCTTGCAAACAGCAAAAAAATAGAGAAAAAGTGTTGGTCCGACATTTTATTTAATAAGCATTAATTAAATTATTTAATAACATCACCAATTTAACATAAAATTAAAGGATATTTTAAAAAATAACAGTTTTTAGCAATTTTGAAAATAAAGAAATCTAATTTTGTGTATTCTGTATGGGACTCGCTGGAGTTTGAGAAAGAATGCTTTGACTGGAATATGGAGAATCGATTATTGATGAAATCTATAACGAAGGGGATATTAAGGTGTTTATGAAGGGTAAAATTTAAAACTAAACATGCAGTAATAATTACAAATAAAATGAATATAGTAAAATTTATATACGTAATTTAAGGCAATAACAATTGTTGAGCTATGGCTTTAATATTAATTATATCTCATAAACTCTATGATTAAATGTAAACAAGTATATCTGTTATACGACCAAATGCCTGCCACATAGGATTTCAGCTACTTCCTATCGGGGCTAAAAATAATTCCCTTAATCCTGAGACTTTGTATCTCAAAGAATATTTCACCACGAAAATCGGCCGAGGGGAGGTTTAATGTGACATCATCAATGTCTTTCTTATTGCTAGAGTTAGGGGAAATTTTAGAACGCAATAGGTGTATTATGTAATTTTCAATTAGATATTCAGCAAAATATTCCATATAGCACATATTTGAATAAACTCATTAATTAGGATGAAAGGGACGACGGAAAGTTAAAGAAAGATAAAATTAAATAATCGTAAATATCTTTTATTATCAGAGTTATGAAAAAATGTATAGATCATTACAGATGGAAATCAATATTTCTAACATTACTTTTATCAGAATGTAACGAAAGACGCATGTTAAAGAATATATTCAAAAGGAGAGTTTTTTGACCGTAGATATTATTATTAGATGATTTTAGTTGGGGTTCAGTCAAGGTAGATCCAAATCCTCAGTCATGAAAATGTGAACTTAGAGACATTACGTCCTCTCTTCTCTTCATGATAGCCCTGAAGATGGCTTACAATGTCAGCCGAAACGTTCGCTGATAATCTTTTAAAAAAATACACTTTTTTTTTTTTAATTTGTATTTATTTTGGATCTATGTTGACCGAACCCTAAAATCATCTAATAATTAAAGAATATATATTGAATAATATATCTATCTATACATGCTGAGCATGTTTTTCCCTGATAGTATACTTCCAACTCTAGTCATCTTATCATATACTCTTATTGATTTCTTCATTCATTTTATATTGAAATATAAGATTTCTGTTTAATTTACGCTAATCCTGCATTATTAACTCTAAGGAATTAAAATGCTATAAGCATTCAAAAATCAAAATAAAAAACCAAAAATTGAGCCCACTAGAGTGAAGGCACATAAATTATTTACATATGTTCACAATTATTTACATACAACGATCGTAATTTTGCGGTTATAAATTAGGCCGGAAAATATTCATGATTTACCGCATTCCGTTGGAATCCTCTAAGTTTAGCGAAACAAGTAATCGCTCTCATTCCCCACCCAATTGACTCAGATAGAAATTTCACCCTCAGGCAGGCCTCGATGGGTGGGCTTGGTCTTCTATCACCTTGGACTAATAGAATGTGAATGCATCCTTAATCCTTATGAGAAGTTAACAAGCTTGGCCGGAGATCATAGCCGGATCTGCTAGGGGTAGTCATCGGGCAGCGACGGCAGGACAGGGTGTGACATCCGAAATCTGCCCGTCATCAAAATCATTAGATCATAGGCACACATGGCAATTTATTGGGTCCAGCTTCCTCGGACAAGTCATCGTTCAAATTATAGCCCTGATTCTTAATGATGTAGCCACGATTCTGAACCATATTACTCATTTGTAGATCATCATAAGAGCACCACAAGAGCTAATTTATTGGCAGTTTCCTAGTCTAAACCTTATCATTATAGAATGTAAGCGTATTGAATCTTTAAAAGGAATTAATTCTGCAGTCATGTCATAGCCTGATATAAATCATGAACTAGAGTTAGAAAAGAGGCCGTGACATCAACAACCGAATCTTTTTGGAGCATTTTTGAAAATTTTAACAAATAATTTACATTATAAATTAGTATTATATAGTAAGCGATTGGCATAATCTCAATACTCTGCAAGCAGTTTTTAAAGCATTTGTTTGGTTACTTGATCTAAGTTTTACTTAATTCCATTCACTTATATTCATTTTGAGCTTATAGTGCCTCTAAATTTGGAGCAAAGGTTTTCCTTTCTCTACATATATTTGGGAAGAATAGTCAGGCACTACCTGACCGCATTCACATCTGAGAAAGGTCATTCCAATATAAGCTCACTCTTGATTCTCCGAGACTTAATCATGTTAGCGAATAATACACTGATGCTTAGGTGAGAGGCAAGAAATTAGATAGTCCAATTCATTTTTTTCACGTAACGCGAGGTCGTTGATAAGCCCCGAATCAGAATTATCCGATTTAATAAAAATTATTACACATTTTTTTTGTTAACGGCATTTCAATACTTTATTTAAACATAAATAGAAAAAAATAAAGACTGTCTACAAGAGTTTAAATCGTAGGCTGCTAGTAAGTCCTCATAACTAAACCTTAGGTTTGATATGTTGTTCTAAATGAAATATCCCTTTATCGCGATTACAAGTTTGCCGAAGTTTCTTAAACTAAAAAAAAAATTTTTTTTATCAGAAAGTCTTTTTATTTATTTTCTTCTATTGACTAAATGTAATTTATCTAATGCATCAGACTAATGAAATTTGATATTGCGCGTATCACCATTCCCACTAGTTGTCCAGTTTTGGTAATAACCCTCTTCACTCCTAAACTTTACCTTCAAGGTTTAGCTTCAAGTTTAGCTCTTCCTATAACTCAACTCAAAACTGTGTTTACAAGAGCTTTCATAAGCCAGAGACACACGCAAAATTACACACACACACACACGCACACGAACACCTAATTGCCTAAATTTAATTTGAGAACATCTCTTAGGAATAATTGAATATTATTTTTTAACCCCCCATTTAATAATGGCAGAATGAACAGACAATTTGCTTTGTGTGTAAAGCATGTTTATCGAGAAATATTGATTGAGATAGAATATGTACTCATCTGTATCATTTTATTAAATAATGAAAATTGTTATGAACATATTTAAAACCATAGTCTGCACTATTCATATAAACACAAACCACTCAGTCTTTAAAATGAATATTATTAATCAGTGAAGATGAGTAAAGGGGAGTGGAAGTAAATTGAAATATACGACCCGTTTTGAATTATAATTTTAATTATATAATAAAATTTTCTTATAATTGTAGCTATTTTCACAACAATTTGTAATAAATTTTAAGAGATTGGTAGATCTAATTATTAACCCCTAATATATATCCTTAAAAATACATACAATGAACTTGATAAACCAAATTCCACTACATAATTATATAAGTTATATCCTTCAAATTGTAGTAGGTCTCCTTCATTTTGTGAGGTTTAGAATTAATATTCTATTANAAAATATAATTTTAGGTTTATTCTATTAATTATTAATTAAAATATAGTAATTAATACCTGTCGGACTTCCGACAACCATCACTGGGCCTAGACTCCACTTCTGTGCCCAATAGCCTAATTTGGCCATGAGGTGCCTTGCTGGAACACCTCCGGCATTTCTAGGTTTGCCAATCGCTATTTCCGCCCGTCGTGAGAGCTCTACAGTGACGCGGCTTCCAGCCTTATCGGCATCTCTCTGTCGGCTATAGGCATTACGGTTGACTGTGGAATGCCATCTGTAAAGAGGCAACCGGTTGCGAGGTATAGTATCTCATATCGTACAGGGGAATGGTAAAACAATAGGAGAGTAACAAACGAATATAGTTCCCAATATATAGCTTAATTACTTAAATTGGTTTCTATATCTTAAATATAAGAGGGCCCGACCATCCCTCGAAGAACTATTGTTAAATATTTTCCCAAATATGCGATATTCCTAAACACTTTACAGATTATAGATGTTAGACATTTAGAATTATTTGGAAACAGATTTTTTTCTAAATATTTTTCCATAACTCTGGTAATGACTTGGATATTACAATACCAAATTTTGATATCTCTCTAAAGACACCCTTCCTTCCAACTAATTTCAATCATTAACGAACTCAATCAACGGTTTGAAAAAAACAAGCTTTATGAAGTTGAGTTTCTTAAGAAAAAAAGAAAAAAATACTGACAAATATTTACTTGATGTAAACGGGCTTTGTTTTTAGCTTGAAGATCTCTACGAAAATTTTTAACAATCGTGTCATGCTGCCAATGTTAATAGCTTGATTACCTTACCGGAAATATTATATGAATTGAAAAAAATGTATTAACATAGTATTAAATAAAATATTAGGGTCTCGCAAACCTGACGCTGCGGGTTCAAATCCCGCCCAGGGCGAGCTTTTATCTATAAATAAAAGCTTGTTCTGAGCAATAGATGTTCTGAGTTTAGAATGGGGTGGAAATCAGTAGATAGCCCTTCTTACATGACCGCAAGGGGTTGTAAGGGAGGCTAACACAAAAAAAATATTAAATATTCTTTTTCAGTGTCACAAAGGAAACACGTTTAAAAAAGGTGTGTATTGATTTGAAGTACTAATTCCAAACCGAAAAACTTTATTGCACAGTAGTGAGTTAAATAAAAAGCAAGATTAGCACAGTGGATTTGAGAATGACTGTGACAGTTTGGCTCTTATGATTGGAGATAAAAGTTTAAACTACTTTTCTTCAAGAAATGTTGGAAATTTAAAATTTCCTAAAAATGTTTATAAATTGCTTGCAGTTCAAAATAATTACTAACTTATTACTAGTAATACCCAAAGTAATGTGAGTAAAACATTATAATATATTCAAATATAACTATTGCGCTTATTTTAATAGTTTGAAACTAATTATTAAGTATAAAATAATAAATTAAAAGGTAATCAGGTGACTATTTGCTAACTAATGGTCAACACAACAAAATTGAGCACACATTAATGTAATGAACTTCAGTTTAACTAAAATAACATCATCATGAGTTAGTACGTACCAATCTGAAATTTGGCTGGATTACTATTATCATAAATACTGAAATATCAGTAGGGTTACCTCAAACTAAATGCAGCATCACTAGATGCGACCCATTAAAAGGATGCAAATAAATAAGGTACTTTTTATAGATTCGTTAGATGTTTTTTTTTTTTTTAATAACTGAAATCGATATATAGGGAGTAGAGATATATAGTTAGATTTACAAAACTTGGTCAGCTATATTGAAAAATTGATCTAACGTTTGTCAACTTAGCCTTTCTTCCTTGCACGTATCACGGAAGAAGAATTAATGAAAATACGTATATAGTATAGTACAATCCTTCATGAGAACAAGCTCAATATCTACATGGCATCCGAATTTGAAGATGCTTTTGTATTTTAAAGAAAAGTGTGCTTTAAAGACGCGGCTCTTGCGTGAGGGTTCGATCTGAGCTAGTGCGAGACACGGATTTAGCCTCATTAGGGTCAGATGCAGTCCTGAGTTTCGCCGCCTTGCACTTTCACAAGCTCTGGCATTTCCGGAGCCAACCCCGGGCTTTTTCTTCTCACAAGAGTTTACATTCAAGTGAGGCTCGGAGGTCCCCACCGAGAATACACAAATCTCAAGAGGGAAGAGTAGTATTACACTCCTCATCCCATGACAAAAATTTCTAAATTCTGGAAACAGTATAAAATTAATTTTAAAAAACTGCAGAAAGGTTTTTAAATACTAAATTTTAAAAGCTGAGGGAATTAGTCAGGGTTTCGGCCAGGATCAGAAAAATAAAACACTTCAAAATTGTTATGTAATTTATTTATTATTGCCGACGTTTCAACTTAACTTGTAAGTCATCAACAGAGCGATCATGATGTATGGAGAGATTTCCTAGGGAGGTTTATGGTGACATCTCAGACTGCAGAACTAAACTGTCTAGAACTCTCTATATATCAATATCGCCCTGAGAATGACAAACACATTAAGTCGAAAGTTAGCAGTAATACAATAAAATAATTACCCAATAATTTTGGAGGATTGGAATAATTTTTCTAATCCTCCCCGAAACCCTGACTAATTTTTCTAGCATCTATTCTTCCCATCCCACTACCAACCATTGAAATCCCATTTAAAATCCTAATTTTTTAAAAATTATTATTATACTATAAATTTCCCACAACAAAAAACAAGCAATTCTGATCAATGAAAAAGTAATATTTGTTCTATTCATTTGATTTTAATTATCAGGATTTGTGTGATAATGAAAAAAAAAATGTGCATTTTTAAAATTTAATTTAAATAATTGAAAAGTTAAAATTTAATTTGAAGAACCTTGATTTTAAATGGTTCTCTTAAACAAAATTAATATTACATTCAATTTTAATTTTACTTAAAAATTTGCAGGCTTTATTTGTTACTAAGTGAGTTTTTAACAAGGACCTTTAATCTTATCAAACCTTAATGTTTTAATAAAATCAATGAATTTCTTAAATGAAGCCAGTGCGGTAATAATTATATCTTTGAAAGTTAAAATGGATTTTTTAATTTTTATATAATGATTTAGAAGAATGTAAATTGAGATTTGTACAAAAACTTTCACATGTACAATTAAATTTCAATATGATATTATGTTTTTTAATTTAAAATGTTTACATTGACTGATTTAAACGAAAAAATGCAGAATTTTAATCTATATATTATATAAGTGTGCAACACTGATTTTTAATTTAGCAATTTAAGAAATAAAAAAAAATTTTCCACACTAATATTTTTAGAAACTATTTTACTCTTACTCATCGGGGAGATAACAAATGACAATTCGAAAATTCAAAAAGTCGATCCCTAATGCTAATAAAAATACAAAGATAGGGGTCAGAGAAGGAACGATACTCGGGCCACTCTTTTGTTTGTGTAACACAAAGGGAGGGATACAAATTACAGAAGGCTCAATTATTGTTAACACAACTGGAAAATAAATAAATAAAACGCATTTCGGTGTCTTCTCAGACATGCATTGGATTCTTTGGTTCTTCATGCGACTTGAAAAAGTTACTTATAATGAAAATACGAATTATAAACTTCAGAAAGAAATTAAGTTAATAAATAAATGTTACAACCCTTCCCGTCGACTCAAACGAAGATGGCCCCGTGACCTCCAGGGGACATAGTCTGTAAATAATTTGCGAGTGGTTTGATTGTCATTGAATGTCATTTTTACTCTTCATTGTAATAAAATTACATAATGTTTTTTTTTAACAGAATGTAATAAGTAAATAAAGGTTTAAAAATATAAAGGAAATAAAGTAATTCCGACTAGTCCAGCTATATATACTCCAATGTCAGGAAAATATGCATACATATATATTTCCAGTAATTTGAGAGTAATATAGATTTCACTTTATTTTCCTTTACATAATGAGCAGGATTAGTATTCATTAATATTTTCTTGGTATTTAAAAATCTTTGCTTCTAAGATCATAATTTAACTTACATAAAACTTTAAATTATGCTTATTCAAGGCCTCTCCAAGAGATAATCCTGTTTTTAAATTAAGGATATATTAAATGGAAAATCTGAATGTGCTCAAAGATAATTTACTTAAATGTATTGTTAGGTTAGTAAATAAGAATACTAGCCAATACTAGTAAAGATTGCGGGAGGGCAATAGATGTCCATCCGGACAGTACCCACAGATACCACTAATTTTTTCAGATACCTGTATTAGTTTCTTCCTCACTTAAGCAGATCCAACATTAGTTTCAGACAAGAATCTAAGGGCGAAACAGGGCATAGAATCCTTGGTAGAATTTCGACGTAACTAAGGAAGGAATGAAGATGGACAGGAGTAGAAGGCAGTTGTTTCAAAGATCTATTACCCCTAGCTCTGAAGTTGGCATAACTTCAATTGTCGGACAAAATACAAACCTCTAGTTCACAAAAATGTTTTATTTAAAAGTCATAATACTGATCGTCTTCTACACTTCATTTTTTCTATGATTTAAGTTCCGCAACTTTTACTAAAACGCAAAACAAAAATTATATTTAACAAACTCGGATGTCTGAACGTCTCCCTCTCCATCACTTTGTTGGCCAAATACTGTCATCAGGGACATTAGCTTTTACCTTCATTATTCATTTAGGTTTTTAAGGCCATTTTAGTAGCTTATTCACATTTGCATTCTTCTTGATAAACAAAAAATGCGAATTGGCTTCGCAGCATCTATGTTTCGAACTTCTATTTGTTTCTTTGTGGTATTTGGAAATCACAATAGCTTGGAGATACAATAGCTTAGATTACGCAGCACTTGGGGTGGGATTGACAGGGTAACATGGAGCAAAAGGTGTTTAGCAAAAATGGGTGCGAACTTTCTAGCGGAACTCCTCCAAGCTATAGTGCCCTTCTCCACTGCTTAATGCCCCTCTACCCATGCCAACGCCTACTGCTGGCCTCCACGCGGGACCCCCTGGTCTACCCAATCCAGCGTGCTGAGCACAATGGAGGACGGTAGGCGGACAACAGCAGGCGGGGACACATGAAGAGGCAGGGCCTCATGAGTCCTTACCCCGTGTGGGGTGGTCGGTCTGCGGGCTCGAGTTGGCAGCGGACTCGGATACACTGATTGGTTCTGAACGACAGCTTCATGGGAACAGACTTCGAAACTTCTTCACGTAAAGCTTTACTAGCAGCTGCTAACAGCACAAATCATATGATTTGACACTGTACACTGTCAAGTGGAACAGAAACTACTAGAGAAAATCCTTTGGGAATTCCGCAATCGAGGAATCTATACCTTTGAACCATTTAGCATCTTTGAAAAATACAGTAAAGAAATACACGTCAAACTAAAATCGAACCGCCATGGGCTAAATTCTCATTTTCAAGAAACTTGATAACGAAAATTTTACAAATATGTCTCCATTCCTAATAGAAAATCTCATTAGAAATTCTTTTGTCAATTTTAAAAGAATAAGTAAAATGCCTTCAGGATCACTTTTAATCGAATCTGAAAACTAGAATCAATCAGAAATTATACAACAAACTTCGTCAAATGAGTATTTAAGTAGAACAACATAAACGCTTAAATTCGTCAATGGGAGTTATAACGTGCAACGTTCTAATTTAATTGTTCTAAAATTTGACAGAACAGAGTTTCCTTCTAAAATCAAGGCTCTTTTTACAAAACTAAAAGTTTTGTTTGTAGATACAATATTCTTGAGCAAATGTATAAATAGTACTCAAGAAGTCGATTTCCTTTTTTAATTAAAAAGTACTTAAGCAACAGATATTTTAGGATTAGGATAGGGGATATCCTATCCCACATTTTTCTCCAAGAGAATGGAAATCTGAGTTTTACATTATTCCAAATTGGTTTAAATACTATCTAAGAAGGTATCACCTATGTTAAAGAATCTGTTTTTGCTGATGATATTACATTGTACACCCAGAATTAATTAATTGAATGAATTATTGGTTTCATGTACCTATGTTACCTCGTATACCTACCTCAGGAATATCCTTGACAATGGAAATATATGAGGGTAGATCTTACTATTCCTAAAGAAAGTAAAGAGACCGTGAAATAATTTATACAGATGAATCCAAAACTGAACGAGGTGCTAGATGCGGAGTTGTTAATAAAGAAAAAAGCTTTTTAGTAACACTCCCACCATAAACTAGAGTTATTTGGAATACTAGAAGAACTAATCATTTTTAAAAATAACCAAAAGAAGAAAACTCTCATCTGTTCTGATTCCCACAGCTCTTTAATTTATCTTTTAAAAAAGTATTCAAAAGACCCATTAATTAAAGAAGTGCTTTCCACAATCACAGAATTAGCTCTTAAGGAGACCGAAACCACGCTCCTTGGGAGTCCAGGCTATGCCGGTATTACTAGTTATGAAATGGCTGATTGTATATCTAAGGAAGCTGCTTTAGCGACCTATAATAATGGCCACTCCTGTCATCTAAAAGATAAAAAGCGCATTCTTAAAGAGACCTTTTGGAAAAATGGGCGGGAAAGATGGGACCACAATACATTTCATTTGAGGCTAATTAAAGAATCATATCAATACACCACTGTGTGACACATCGTTGACGAGAAGAGAACGAGTTATCCTAACACGTCTACACATCTAAGATTTGGCCATAGAAGAATTACACCCGGACACCACTTGGTGGACGGAGGCCTCCTTCCTCGCCACGTTGTGGTAAAGTTCTGACCGTAGATCACAATCTACTCGAGAGCAGCAGACTCAGAGCTCTCAGAGATAAGCACACCATAACTAGCCCGTTAAATTCACTACTGAAGTATAAAAGTGACTCCATTGTCCTATTCGTGAAAGAATGCTGTGTATTCAATGACATTTGATGGATAAAACTATTCGTCACAGGGCCAATGACCTCAGCAGTTGCCCTGCAGAAAAGAAAAATAAAAAATTTCGTAGCTCCTGAATGATGAAGTTTTATTTTATAAGCATAATTTTGTAAAATATTTTACTTTTGTTCTTATATGTATGTTTATAAACATAATATTTATTGATGTTTCTTCATAATTATTTTTATATCACTTCTAAAATATATTAGGCACGTTTTAATGCTCTATCATGACTATTTACTAATGATTTGCTGTTATAAGCCAGCATAAGGCAATAAAATGACTTATCCATTTTTAATATGATTGAATTTCTGAAAATAAATTTGCTAGAAATGAAAACAATGTAATCGATTGAACATAGATATTCTAAAAAACTAACACAGAGAATAAAAATAATTGAAATTACGTACCTTAAAACTTCTATGTGCGAGCCTAGAAAAAAAAAAAAAAAAAAAGAATAGTTAATTAAATTGATAAATTAATCGAGTAAATTAACAAATGAATATAAATTTAAGCAAATCATGAATGATAATAATTTTATAGAAACAAAAGTGTTATTTATTAAAATAAAATTAACTATGGTGACTTGTAGAATAAAGAAATCACTCAAGCATAAATATAGGGAACATTAAATTAAATTAGTGTAAAAATAAAGAACTATGTAGGTCTCAAATAATAATAATAAATAAAAGGTATGTCAACTTTGCTCTAATCTGGTCAGGCAGGAAGAGTGAGGTATTCACTTACCCTTCATAGTTACATTCATAAATTTCTTCATTGGCAAGCGTTATTAGTAAAAATTATAGATCATAAACGTTAGATATTTTAATTTTTATTAAAACGAAATTTAAATGTAATTTTTTTTAAACTTTTATTTATTTATTACATTCTGTTAAACAAAAAACATTTTGTAATTTGATTATAATAAATTAAAAAAAATTACATTGAATGTCAGTCACATGAGGAGAGAAGGTGACCAATGACACCACTCTCAAATTATTTACAGATTATGTCTCCAGGAGGTCACGTGGCAATCTTCGTTTGAGTCGACGGGGAGGGTTGTAGGGGTTAGAGTGGCAGACATGGTCTGTACTAGTGGATTAGGATGGAATGGCAGTTTACTGTGGAAAAGAGTGAAGCGGGAAGAAATGAGGTCTTGAACAAAAGGGATAGTAAGATCATGGTGAAGGGATGAATTGGATACGTAATTTTAATTTTATTATGTTTTCCCCATGTAATTCGTGAGTAAGATGTAACCCAAGGTAACGAACGGAATTTAAATGTGGTAAATGAATATTGTTAAATTTCACAATTCCAGAGTTGGTTTTCCGCAGTTGGAATTAACTTGAACGCATTTTTCTTCATTGATTTTTGTTCTCCATTGGCCACACCATTGTTTGATTTTTTCGAGGTAATCTTGTAGGTTTTTAAAAACAGTTTTAGGATCGAGAAGGAAGGATAGGGTAGCTTTGTCGTTTGCAAATAGAGCTAAGAGGGTACTTGGATAGGTAGGGATGTAAGCAGTGTTCAGGATAAATAGGATAGGTCCAAGCACACTACCTTGAGGAACTCCCGCTTCCACTTGGTAAAAATCGGAGCAATCTAATCCTTGCCGAACCCTAGAGAAACGGTTGGATAAGTAAGACTTAAGGATAAGGTAGGTATTACTCGGAGTATGCATTTCAGTTTAAACAGAAGACCACTGTGCCAGACTCTATCAAATGCTTGAAAAACATCCAAAAAAGCTCCTGGGCAGTACTCTTTGCGCTCTAGGGAAGAGGAAATGTAGTCTTCGGCATGAAACACTTACTGCCCAGTAGAATGCTTACTTCTGAAGCCGAACTGATGATTTGGGCGAATATTGAAGGGTTCAATGGAAAGCATCATTCGTTTTAACAGTATTTTTTCGAAAACCTTTGAAAGTGTAGGAAGGAGACTTATAGGACGATAGGATGAAGGGTTGTGTGATGATTTTCCAGGTTTGGGAAATAGTAATATATCAGAATATTTTTAGAGGAGAGGGTAGTGGGTAGTTCTGAATATGCAATTATAAATATAGGTCAAGAATACAATTGCCTTCTTGGGAAGATTACGGAGAATTTGGCCGGCGATTAAATCATATCCGGGTGATTTGCGCTTAGGCAGATGAGAGATTATATACTTGACCTCGGAAGGTGTTACTGCCTTGAGTGGCAAGGATATGGGTAATGGCATGTCCAGGAACTCCTCGGTCTCCGCGGCATTGGACAGGTCTGAGGGATCTGTATGAGGAGTAAATGTTTGCTTGAGGTGCTGGGCAAACATATCTGTCTTGTCTTTGTCAGAAGAGACCCAAGAACGATCTCCTCGACGCAAGGGAGTGGAAGGAAGGAGGTAAAGTAGTAAAGGAATTCATGGATTGGGGAACCATTGTGTGGGAATTGGTAGGGTCCTTTTGGTGACCAGGTTGGTCAGAAGGGATGTGAGTGGTGTGATGAGGGAGTTAAGTTGTGAGAAGAAGGAGTGCAGATCATTTGATGAGGGCAGAGTCGGTACGTTGGGGATAGTGGGTCGCTTCCTTCTGGGTGGGAGATGCGCTTATGGTTGTGGCTTGTCTTGTCGGGGTTGTTCCTGGGTTGATTGCGTCATTCGAGCGTAGGATAGTCCTGGCTCGACAACTCTGGAGGGCGAAAGCACAACTTTCCGGACTTGAGTTGCAGTCTGTAGTTGACGAGTAGGCAGGGTCCAAATAGCTGAAGTGTTAAGAGATTATGGGCAATCTGCACTGATTGAGCGCTTCCACATTTGACACTCCGTGGAGTGTGTTCGCAGTATGCTTTTGTGTGCCCGTACTCCTGGCAGTCGTGGCATTGTACTCTATCTTTACGAGGATGAGGTTTCTCAACTCATATTCTACAGTGGCAGAGCGAGGTGACGCTATAAATGTCTTGAATATTGGGTGTAGGCTCTAAGTCCACGAAGAACAATGGGAGGAGTGTTTTTGAGAAAGAGATCTCCCCTTTCTGGGGTCGGGTTATGACCACGTTTATTCCTGACACAAAATCCTAGATCGGTCAACTCCTCCTTGATAAATTCTGGCAAAGTGGCGTGGTGTAAATGTCAAATCACCACTCTTACATCTCTCTGGTAAGTGTGGTGCTGTGCGTTCGTTTCCTTCATATAATGACTAAATTTTCTGTAGGTATCTGGGCTGTCAGGGATTATTTTTGTGTCATGTTGTCTATTGACACACGTATATCTGCCTGGCCCTCCTCTCGCGTTCAGCTGGAAACACATCAGTCTGAAGTCTATGAGATTTCTCACAAATATAGGCGGAGATCGGATTACTCGAGGGATGGCTGGTTCGGAATCCATGTTTTCGCCTTCCACGTCCTGAAGAACTTGGAATGGGTTGTTAGTGGCAAATCTTGAAGGTGTGCGCTCTTCTGACTGGAAATTTTGTTCCGGATGCTGGGATGGTGGGGGGACTCTAGTGGAGGGATGGGAGGTTACCCCCTGTGACGTGCTGGGGCGGTTTGACTGTGCATTATTATTATTACGCTGACCGGTGTCTCCTCTTGTCCTTTGGAGGTGTCATGGGCTTCGCTTGCCTTTACCTCTGCAGGATATGACTTGATGGTAGTAATTACCTCCCATCATAAGGCGTTAATAATAAGAAAAAATAATTGTACGTAATCAGCAAAATATGAAATCCGAAAAACGGAAATTAACATTGGTCTTGAATCCGTATTCTAATAAGTTCAAGCAACTACATATATTTAACTAATACCAAAATATATATATCAAGAAGGAGAGTTGGAGAAAAGAGTAAATTCCGCAAAGGAGAAGGTAAAAGAAAAATACCACTGGGAAGGATTATAACCAAAATCCGTCCACATTGCAAGAAAAGCACACAATGTTACACAAATGGATGGAAATAATATAACTATTATGGTCAAAACATAAATTACAAAACTAATAGTAACTATTATTAACATTTGCCTACTTTACGATATATTCTTTAGGTAAACTACTATTCCTCCTTACTTTATTTTAAAATAAAAGATATAATTTAAAAACTTTCAAAAAGAAGGTTCAATTCTGAGCATGATTCCTTTATTTTGAAATAATTGGGAGACTTAACAATCCTTGTTAAATTGCTAAATTTGATCATTAGTATTTATTCTTGTAAAAGTTGTATGGAACAACGATGATCAAAACCTACGTCTTACATATATACTTTTCAACAAATATACATATTATTAATAATAGCAAATATATTAACGATAACCCTTATCCCAGCCACAGCCCCTAACGACACCTTTACTCCCTTATAGTTTTTCTAGGTTATTACGACTCCCTTACTTGTGGGATGATTTTTTTCCCCACATTTAAATAAATAAATCTTTATTTATTTATTACATTTTGTTACTTAACATCTTGTAATTTGATGACGGATACAATAAATAAATTTTTTAAAAAAATATACATATCTAAAAAAGAAAAAGGGATGATTTAGGCATTGACAAACTTACTAATCAGTTAGCATTAATGCTTTGGTATTTGCAATCTGACCAAATTATTTGATTGAGTGAACCGCCACTGTTTTTAGCTTCTTTTATCTAGGATCGGTAAAGAATTATAGAAACTAACCAAAAATCGATGGGAATGGAACCACATGAATAGATTGATTGTGCGGAATCGGCAAAAAATAAACTATTTAGCGTTTAATGATCTAAAGTAACAAATACAGATACATTTGGATGATGCATAGAGAGTTGCACAGTGAGGATTATACCTCAAATCTTAAGATTTCCATTAAGTACCAATGTTCATTAGATATAATTACCAACAATTAATTTTCTAAAGAAGTTCATTAGTGGTGTCCACATTTTTTTTCAATTTAAGTTTAAAAAAAAAAAATAAAAGTAATGACTGAATGAGAGCAAAGAGCATGAGGGTCCTATCATTCCTTCGTGTCTTTGGTCACGTACTACAAGCGTTTGATTTTCATTAGTGGTTTAATTTGCCGCTTAGTGACGCAAATTAGGCTATTAGCGATCTCTCTAAAGCGTACTATTTATCGACACTGTGTCAGATAATTGCATATTAATTATTTTCCAGTCGTCTTTATAATTAGTAATAGTATCGTCAAACAAAAAAGAAAAAGTTTTACAGTACAATTTAATTTTAAAAACCTTTTAAAAAATAATTAACCCTGTTCACGTAGGCTTCGTCGGTCGTCAGATGTATTTAACATTTCATCTTCCGGGTTGGACCGAGTCAAATTGTTGTTATTTGCCGAGCTTTCGCACATCATGTGATGGCTTCTTCGGGGCTGAAAAGAGAATGAGAGTTGTAAAGAGAGATTTTTAAAAATCCAGATGGTATATATTTACCATGTTTTATACACCAGGTGGTGTATAATCCCGGCGCGGTCTTGTCCTTGGGCGAAGTCTGCCTTCCCATTGGTTGATACTGTGTTCTGATGGCTGGTCTCTGGAGTAGTCAGGTAGCTGGTCACTGATTGGTTGGATCCTCTTGTCAATTAGCGCTGGTTTCCAGTTTTTGCTCA
>KZ807255.1:164332-197691 GCA_000696205.2 Oncopeltus fasciatus
TACAAGATAATCTTTTATGATATATATATGTGTGTGTGTGTGTGTGATTGTGAATTGGGCATGTTACATATAAAAGTGGATTTCCCTCGAAAAAATCAACAAGTATAAGATAAAATCGTTAAGCAGCCTTTGAAAAAATCTTCAGTTTTACACCGACCCTACTCGGGATTTGCTAAAAATAAGGTAAGATTAAAAACATATTTAACAATAACGTTTAAAATAGCATATAATTATCTTGCTATAATTCTCTGATAGTAAGGCTAACATTATTACGATATCATGAAGGAAAACGGGAATTAATTCTAAAATTATGCATTATTTTGATTGAAGTCAATAGCTTCTCCAATGGTATACCTTCCAGATCTGACATAGGTATATACGTATATTCTGCATGCGCTGATAAGTTGTTCGCTGATAACTGAAATGTGTCGAGTGGGAGGGGTCTTTAGAGATAAATTGAAGTGAACAATCAATATATTCCTTACAGTTATCTTTCTTACTGTTACAAATAAATGATTGAACACAATATTCACGATTACGTATAAACATCACTGAATTATTACAGGTATAGGAGAACTACATAATTGGAAATAATGTTAGAATTATGGACGACAAAACAAACAAGCCTAGGACTATATGGCTGTTTCGGTAGAGTAATCCTTACATTTCTTACAGTGGAGCCATACATATCGCTCATACATATTTTTCTTTTATACGTCCACCTTCTTGATTTAATGGAACTATAATTATATGATCCGAGCATCAACGTTACATAATTCTTGAAGACGATGATGTCAGCGTATCGAGACGAACCTCATCGCCAACGTGCAAACTCCTCCTCTATGCAGCTCGAGTCTTACTCTTCAGGTAACTCCTTAATGTCGTGCGTAAAATGGAGGCGACGGCTTGTTCCCGTAAAAAAAACATTATGATCTGATAGAGTGATCATAAGTCTCCAATCAAGAGAACAGTTTGAGGTATCTTATTTATTTATATATGTTTATGAGTGTATGATTGCAGTGAATGGCTCAAGTCTAATGGCCGGTTGGATGAGAGAGGAGAGATGAGGCAGGCAACTCTTCTAGTACATTCTTAAGTATCATCCTTATCTAAACATTTTGTAAAACTCTCTTAAAACACTAATATCAAAAAATTGCATTGTATAATTGTTGTTACTTTACAAATGAATTTTTTTTTGTAAGACTCAAACTTTCTTAATTTAGACAAAAAAAAAGTATTTTAAAAACAAGTTATTTTAAATCCCCAAACCTCGTAGTCATTTTCTTAAAAAGCATCCTTATCAATTACGTTTTGTGTAATATGTTATAAAGTGAAAAAGTTGTTAATTAAATGTGACTCCTAGTATATTCTATAAATATTTGTCTAAACTCTTACAAGTGAACTCATGAGAGTTATAATAAGGTATGAACCTTATATTCTCCGTCTTCATTGGTTTCTGTACATCTCCCGTTGGCTCTTCATTGGTAACCAATGAAGACGGAGAATATAAGGTATGAGAGTTCTATATTCATTGGTGGTAGAAATAATAATAACCCTTTAGATTATTTATCTTACAAGTGAGATAAGAAGGTTTTAATTTTCTCCCTCTAACCCCACCTCGATGGGTGGCAGTTTGCGGGAAGGAGCGTAAATACCTGATTTACAAATTTTAGGCACAAAGAAGCAGAATAGTTCAGAGGGAGTTTCAGTACTGCAGTTAATAACATGTTATCAATGAATGAAGAACTGAGGATTTAGATGCATATTATTAGAGGCAGTAAAAGAATATGATAGATAGGTGAAGGAGAGAAAGTATTTTATTTTAATATAATTTATCAATATGACGCATTTCTGTGACATTAATTTACAAATTAATGCTTTAGACTTTTCAAATTTCTATTTTATAAACAAACATTATAAATAANAAGTTTTATTGCTTTAGACTTTTCAAATTTCTATTTTATAAGCAAACATTATAAATAATCTGAGGTGAAGTTTAGAATCGTAAACATAGAATATTGGTGGGGGGGGGGACTGTACAGTCCCCGATATTCTTGAATTTGAGTGCCGCATGTCACGCAAACCTGCTATATTCTAATTTCAGATGGCATGTATACAATTGGAATCAACTGACAGTAGCATGTCAGATTTCGGCAGATTGTCCCCTGACAGAGACAGAAGATCACGAACAAACAATAATGCAAATAAAACATTTTTTTTTTTGGTATAGAGATAATCTTCATGAATAATTTATTGGGAGAGATAAAACAACACTAAGTCATGAAAAGGGAAGAGAACACATTACGTTATCCAAAGTTTTCATTGTGGATGTTTCGCAAACTGAGGGGTTTCATGGCACTAAAGTTTGTTCATTAACATGCATTAAACGTGCGACATGCATCTGACACTAGTCCCACAACTATGCAATGAAACAATTATGGACAAATACTATTATTTCTCTTACTCCATAATAATGTAATTCAGCTTATTCGCAAAGAAAGAAGTAAATTGATTTAATTCCTCACAACTAAGAAATAATTCAACTTTATTCAATGTACATATGACCTTTGGATTTCGGATTACACTTTAATTTTTAAAATTTGGAATATATTCAAAATTTACAAGATAATCTTTTATGTATTTTTCTTCTTTTCAATTCAAGAATTTAACTCTTCCTAGTACTTTTATTTTTATTTCATTTCATTTTTGCTTAATTAGTGAAGTATACATTTTCTTCTCCTTTCTTTTCAACTAGCCGCTATTTAAATTTTCAATTCGATTTTTTAAAATAATAAACGGTTTTTCCCGTGATCCTTCAAACTTTTGTGGCATTATCCTACATCCGGCATTATCCTAGCTGGGTGCTAACTCGACAGAAGAGGGTAATGGAAATACCACAGCCCAATATAATAGAAAATACATACTCCTCATTTAATAGAGGTGTAAATTCAAAATGAAAGATATTAGCCGCCATTCAATACAGACTTTATGAATAAATATTTTGATAAATATAATACATTTTCTGACTAGGCTTTTAGGCTACGTTACACTTCAATAAAGCAATACATTTGAAACAGTTCCCAAATTCATCTCATCTATTTCTTTATCTCTAAATTTTGACTATTTGTTTTTTTTCATTCTATAATGTTATCAAATTCAATTTTTACCAATTTTTTTTCGTCATTAGTTTATTTTTTTTCTTACTATTAATTTTTTTAATAAGGTTACGTAAGCTATTATATAATAGCTTTTTTTTTTTNACTATTACTTCCTTCAGGAAAATATTTTTTCCGTTCCATGATTTTGAAAAAGTACTAATATTTAATATTATTTTCTACATAATTATAAGAAAATAGTTTGGAAATCAGCCAAAGTAGTGAGTGATATTATCCGTTCTGAAAGCTTACAATTTTACAATTATCTCGCCGAGTGTTTTATAGCGATAAGAACTCAGCAAATAAATTGCTAAAGCCAATATTCAAACATATTCACTATTGTCTTCTAGCAAACAGTGCTTCATTGCGAAACGCCAAGGCAAGGAAATCCTCCTCACAAGAGATGCCTAAACTAAGCAAATTTCGATACTCGTGTTGTTTTTTTTACTAATATATAGGGAAACAGTATGAAAGGCAAAACAAATAATTAAATATATAAAATTGCATACTAAAGAAGAAAAACATTCATATATGTGCGTTTCCTAGTTAAATAGATTTCTCATTGAAGTAGTAGTAGTAGTAGATCACAATGGAGGGCAATCAACTTCTGGGTTATTACGCCCTATAAACACCCTTCAACATATTTACTATAAATTACTTAATAAAAGACAGGAATCAGGATTATTTCGACCACTTAGAATTTTTATTTAGTTACTTTCTTCAACATTNAAACTCTCCATTTACTTTAATTTTATGACCAAAAAATCTTAAGAATTTTTTTTTTTTTCAGGATGCAAGGCAGAAGCTTTCTGGGGCTTCTTTCGGCATGGAACGAGATTTATATATTTAATAAATTATAATAAATAATTTATCATTAACTAAAATAATAAATAATATCTCATTCTTTAATTTAGATTTTCCAGGCTATACCTGATTTTTTAAAAAGTTTAACAGCCCATCCACTGTAGAGGGGTTGTTCCTCTATTCTCATTGAAGAATGTTGTACATCATCGTACTTGTTATAAGTCACGGCGAAATACTGCATTTAGTAATTAAAAATTAGTTTTCAATTTCTCAAAGCTGAAGTAGAAAATAATTGTTTATTCGAACAGGCTAATTAAAGAAAGTCTCAGAACTTGCGGGAGGGGCAAAGTGATAGTATCTTGGTGACTATTTATAGAAGTTTATCTAGAAATTCTTGGCAGAAGAAGGCCGCCTTGTGGATTAGCGAAAGTCGATGTTTCCTCGAGCTAACATCGATAAATCTTTATTGCGCCTCCTCTTTATACTGTGTTGGGGCTATTTCTGAGTCGTTCTCATTACAAAAGGGCACGGCAGGCCTAGGAACGGCCGCTCGATGCCCCACTTCCATCCACCACAAATAAAGAACAGCCGAATCTGGCATATTCCACTCAATAACAGACTGCTTTCAGCCAGACTCTGACAATGAGTACTGAAACTGCAAATCGTACCACGGGTAATAATTTCGAGGGTCCTCATCATGATAGGTATGGCATAAAACACTTCTATTACACGAAAAAAAGCAGGAGTTGTGTAAACCAAGGATATTTCTAATGTTTCGTTCGAGACATCAATGAGAGTAAATTAATAATTTGGTATTATAGGCCGGAAAAGGATAATGAAAGAGGAAGGTAAATAACTGAGACTAGACGAATATTCATACAGCGAAAGTATCGAACCAGAGACACTGATGATGTAGTACTCATCATCTTTCTTGTGTCGTATCAGACTTTCGCTGATGAGAACGTGACGTTCCTTTTCGAGAATTCATTGCCGAGCAACATAGCATATGGTAGAGAAAGAGTTAAGAAATAAGAAGGCGTAAATGGAAGTGGCTTCTAAAGAGATGCAGGAATAGTATGCTATCCATCTCTCCTTGATAATGGGATTTCTTATGGGGAACCCATTGGACGGCAAATCCTATTTAAGGATGACTCCGTAGAGTTTTGATGAGCTATTGCAGTTAGTTGCAGGAATATATATATCAAAGCAAAGCACAATAACAAGAAAAATATTAGTAAAAATTAAGCATTATAATGGAGGGACATGCGTTTTTCCTCTTATGGGATTTATTTAATAGATCCCACAGTGGTGACTACAAGGAACTTAACATTCAATTCGTCACTCTATTTAGGAGCGATTTTATTTAATTGCAGTGACGAAAATCAACACCACGCATAACAGTTTCGATTGACGCATGCACAGTGGTGCGAAAAAAAGGATATCTACAGGACAACAGCGTCGCCGACTGTCGCGACTTATATGATTCAGACTGTATGTGTGTGTGTGTGGGAAGGGGTCGCTGGGGCCAATACGTTGCATCAGTCAGCGCTCTGAGACGACTCAATTTCGGGGTATATCTCAGGCCAGTTGGCTAGCCTGAATAGGTCAGAAGTGTTCACACATACCCGAAAGTTAACTGTACGCCATAGTAGTCCGACATTCCGACAATTTCTTCTCCAACTAACATCGTATAAGCAAGGCATTAATAAATTTCTAAACTTTTAGGGATGTTCTAAAATTTTCCGAGATTAATATTTATTACAGCAACACTGGTAACTCCAATATATCTACTAATTGAACAAAGAAATTTAACTCCTCCTCAACAACATTCTATTATTAGTATATAAATAAATGCATAAATATATACATAAAAATAATGTATTTTAAATAAAGATTTTATAATATAAAAGCTTCGATAATCTTTCTTCTGACTCACCGAGAAATAAATTAATGAACTTCATCCACAAATGAGACTGCTAGGAGAGCTAGTAATGTGACGATCAGAAAGAGAATTCTGCTAAAACGAGAAATAAAGAAAGTCTGGAATGTGAGTGGTCATTTCATTATTGAGAGAAAATTGTAGCGTCAGCTTCCTCCTATTCAGGAATCTCTAACTGTATTTTGCAAGTTAGGTGTTCACGACAAGGTTTTGTATTTAAATTCTCTGTAAGCTTTCAAAACACAAAATTAAGAGAAAATTTAGACTGTCAGACAGTCAAAACTAAAAATAACAATATCGAATGTTTACTTATTTTAAGATTGACAATTTCATTTTAATTAAGAGAAAATCGAATGTGGGATATATGTGTGTACTGAAGAAAGGTATAGGTCTCAGAGATCTGACAAAGGGCACATTCGTTTCTTGTAAAAGACGATTCGCGATTTAGCAATTGCTAGCTTCCACAGTGTTGTTATTGTGGGGGGGGGGGGTGTTGATGTGATTGAGGTGTGATTCCACCCCCGTCCACCCGTCAAGAATGGAAGCCTCGGCGGCAGACAGCTCCCCCAATAAGTGTGAAACAGGATGAATTGTCGACATTAATAGGTGTCGCCGGCTTTCGAATCAGCCACAATGGGCGGCCTCTCTCAATGGGAGTCTCCACCATCAATAGTCAAACCTGGCGATGTCTTTGATGTATGGTGCTGCGGGTATTTGCGTTCGCCTATATTCGCACCGCCAACACTTCCGATAGCACCGTGGCGTCCGATTCACACCTATCATCCTCTCCTACGACCATCAGCGTATTCAGAGTAGTACTTTAGGCTGAATTCATGAAAGTTGTATCAAACACCATAGCTTAAACGTTCTTTAAGATCAAAATGTACTTTTGATGCATTCATAAGCTCTAATGATCCTGTACAGATAAAAATCCGAATATTAGTTTTTCGCAATTACCTTGAAGGAATAAACGATGACTGTATGTAGGTTCTTTCCACGCGAACAGTGTAAAGCTAGTGTTAGCAGTCTAACCTGTTATACTCTTTGTATTTTCAAAATTGTAAAACCTAATAAGAAATTTACTATTATTTATGCCCACCAATAATGAGAAACTATTCGAAGCTGCGTTACAAATTATCGATATATGTCGTCATGAAAGTATTTCTTCAGTTATTGTGTCGAAGAATTTTCTAAAGCTTCTTGTCTAAATAGGCAATGGGGAACCGACAAAGTGAACCCCGACATTCATGATACACATCTTCGTGGAATTTTCTCACTTGATATTTTTTTTTTTTTAACTTTATTATTAATTACTTTCTACATGTTTTCGTATCTAGTAATTTACTGGTTAATATTCACAGTATAAATTAATTTTAAAAAAAGAAAAGAAAAGTAATAAACAAGAAAAATAAATAGAGAAATAAATAAATAACAAAAAAAAAGAAGAAGAAGAAAGAACTTGGTGCATACTTGGCTTGATGGAGAAACTGCCCAATGACAGNGTCACTTATATATATAATAAAAATGCCAACAAAAGAAAAAAAAAGAAAGAACTTAGCGTGTACTTCGCTTAATGGAGAAGCTGCCCAATGGCAGAACTCCTAAATTTATATTTACAATACACAGGTTATTTTATTTTTTTTTTGTTTTTTCTCTTCATATTATTTTTTTATGAAGTGTTGGCAATTAGAAGGTCACGGGGCCATTTACTATTCGGCTTGAAAGATTGACAACAGATGAGTGGGGACTTGAGCTTATGAGTCAGAGATGAAGAAACTCCAATGTTACCGGAGCTGGATTTGGCTTTATGATTACAATTTCCACTGTCGGTAACTGTAAATCAACTAGAATATTTACATTAATTAATTTACGATTATATTGGGATAAATATTGTTAAATGTGTAATAAGCTAAATTAATTTAGTACTAAAAAAATAACTTAAAACAGGATAGGTGAAAATGGCACTTCAAAATTATGGAATGCCATAATTTTAATTAATAATTGAAATGCCATTACTTTTATTAATAATTAAGACTGCCATCTTCAAGGTACATCATAGTTAATAATCAACACCTTGATTGTCTAAATGTTATCTAATATAATAATTTTACATTGTAAAATTTAATCTAAATGAACTAAAACAACACTTCAGACTAATATTCTAACCAGCCCCTTGGCCATAACCTTATTTCAAGAATTTGCATCACATATCCCACTGTACCGGAAAATATACGTCAGTACGTTCGTGCTCATCATTCCGTGTAAACGCAAAAATGATGAGCAAGTCGTGCAACTCGTCCAGTGTGGAAGTGGCTAAATGACTAACACCAATGCAACATTAGAATAATATAATAGTTAAGTACATTTTCTATCTTATTTGTTATTTAATTTTACGTTTTATATNTAAATTGTTCATAATTCCTAACCTATTTTAGATTCAAAATATTTTCCATAAAAAAGTTGTAATTCCTCATCTTAATAAAGAAAATTTATTTTTTTAAATAACAGTGATCATTAAATACTTTTCTCGAAAGACAGTTTACCGAATTTTTATAATTTTAGGCGTTCTATCAATTGCATAAATCTGTCAAAAACTATTACTTTTATTGATAATTCTACAAGAGCACAAGATAATGTTATTTGTTCAAAAAATATACTATTAACTCTTCAAAATAAATACACCTAAAACTTTGTGTTCAAACAAAAAATAAATTGGTTGACCGTTAGAAATAGATAAAATGTATTCTTTTCCCATAGAAAAGCATATAATTTCTATTTTCTTGACTTCACACGACAGAAAATCAGTAAATTCAATTTTTACAGCTCCTAATAATAACTTACACCTTAATACTGGTTTTTGAGAGTTTCTTCAGATGTTCCCCGATCCTACTTTTAAAAAAATCTACTCTATTGAAAGCAATAATTCATTCAATTTATGTTGTAAAATATAACGGGTTTTCCAGTCTTAAATTCTTGGAGACATTTATAATAAAGGAGAAATTTGTATTAGTATTATGAATATAAATTTTCCAATTAATCTAAAATAAGTTTATTAATACAGTCATTGTTTTGTCAAGAAAAAAAAATTTATTTTAGATTTTTCATATATTAAGTATATAAGATAGAAAATAATTTTTATTTACATACCAAAGAGTGAAGAATTATGTATTAGGAGTTGGCAAAGGGTGGGCTGATTGACGAGCGCGCTGAATGGGAGTCGAGTGAGGACTGAACTGTTTCTACGGCAGCCGGCGAAGAGAGAACGCCTGCGCCCAGAAGACTTCGGCTGAACAGCAAGAGATAAGACCAAAACAAGCGTTCTCCATGTGTGTAGATACAACGTTTACACGGTTCCATTTCCTCCCAAGTAACACGTGGACGTCCACAAATACATACTCAGATATATATGTCAAGGCCCTCACTCAGAAAAAAAGCGTTCACTAAGCAGATTTCCAATTATCCATTAAAGGTAAGGCTACATTGTTTTAGTTTGATATTGCATGTCCGATAAGAATAATGGGATTTAAAGGTATGACTGCTAATGCTGGCTAGAAACTTCAGGTGGGAAGTGTTTGGGAAGCATAAAACATTTAGAATTATATTTAATTTACTTGCTCGAAGAAATGAAGATTATCAGACATAGCCCTTCGATTTTACGAGATAAAAGGAGATAAAACCCCTCTCAAATTTATGCCATTTCAAAGAAAATAAATTCTTACCTTGGTCTAAAAAAAATAAAATAAAATAAATAATGCTAAATACGAAAATTTAAGTCTATATTTTACGAAGTCCCGCCCAAAACTAAAGATTCAAGATGATTTTAGTTGGGGTTCGGTCAAGGTAGATCCAAAAAACACAAATATAAAAANTATTTACATACCAAAGAGTGAAGAATTATGTATTAGGAGTTGGCAAGGGGTGGGCTGATTGACGAGCGCGCTGAATGGGAGTCGAGTGAGGACTGAACCGTTTCTACGGCAGCCGGCGAAGAGAGAACGCCTGCGCCCAGAAGACTTCGGCTGAACAGCAAGAGATAAGACCAAAACAAGCGTTCTCCATGTGTAGATACAACGTTTACACGGTTCGATTTCCTCCCAAGGAAGACGTGGACGTCCACAAATACATACTCAGATATATATGTCAAGGCCCTAACTCTGAAAAAGCGTTCACTAAGCAGATTTCCAATTTTCCATTAAAGGTAAGGCTACGTTTTTTTTTAAATTTGATATTACAAGTCTGATAAGGATAATGGGATTTAAAGGTATGACTGCTAATGCTGGCTAGAAACTTCAGGTGGGAAGTGTTTGGGAAGCATTAAACATTTAGAATTTACTCGCTGGAAGAAATGATGATAATCAGACATAGCTCTTCGATTTTACGAGTAGATTCACAGAAAAAAATCTCATATTGGAAAAATATATAAGAATAGGCAAATCTTTCAATTTTATCTTAAACTAAAACTCCTCTCAAATCTATCCCATTTCAAAGAAAATAAATTCTTACCTTGGTCTAAAAAAAATAAAATAAAATAAATAATGCTAAATACGAAAATTTAAGTCTATATTTTACGAAGTCCCGCCCAAAACTAAAGATTCAAGATGATTTTAGTTGGGGTTCGGTCAAGGTAGATCCAAAAAACACAAATTTAAAAAATGTATTTTTTTAAAAATAAACGATTATCTGCCAGATAATCCTTTATTTAAAAAAATAATTTTTTTAATTTGTGTTTTTTTGGATCTACCTTGACCGAACCCCAACTAAAATCATCTAAGAATAATATCTACCGTCAAAAAAACTCTCCTTCTAAAGATTCAAGGTTTGGCTGGGCCTTTGTAAAATACATAAATCAATTTTACGTTGATGTTTGATAAATATCGGTCAACAGTTTAACATAAAACGTGATTAATACATTTTCGCTGACGTTTCGAATTGCATTTAATTCATTTTCAGGACAGCATGGTCACTTTGTTATAAACTGATGTCGCTAATAATTATTTTAAATAACCCCCATAATTAAATTCAAATTTATAATAAGTAACAATAGAAAGTCTAAAAACTACAACAAATCTAATTTTACAATCATAATTCACAAATTAGTTTTGTTGTAGTTTTTTTTTTTTTTTCATTTTATATTGTTGACTATTATTGAAAATAATTAGTATATTTATTTAAAATGAATCCTATTCTTATATATATTATAGTACAATATTTTCTGCATTTCTACACCTAAAACGAAAAAACTATATCTGATTGCCATATTTTTCCCTAGCAAGCCTTTCAACATACATTTTAAACTCTCCATACTACTCAACCAAGAGCCCCAACCCAAAAGGCCAATGAAGAATACTAGGTGGGTTCCTTGCTCAATATCTATTGAACCATTTTTTTTTTTCAAATAAATTTTCTTACACATTAACCAGATCACAATCATTGTTATTTTCAGTAAAATTGCCAAATGTCATGTAAAATAAATGTCTAAGCTATTTTAAAAAGTTAAAATTACAGATGTAAAGCACTGTTTTTCCACAGCACTGTCTGATATTCATAAAGTTTAGTTACGTACATCTCATATTTGTTATTTAAGTTTTAATAAGCTAATAAAGAACAGCATTAAGAATTTTAGTAAGTATTCATCTGCTTTTAGTAAAATATCAAGTTGAAAAAACTCCAGCACAGCATAAATGGCGTATTTTGGGGCTCTATCTACTGTGCTCGTATTTAAAAGGAAACCCCAAGATAATTACTTTGCATTTTTAATAAAAGTAAAGATAAAATTCTCTAGGAATTAAGAAAGTAGGCTAAAAAAAACAAAACAAAAAAAAAACATAGCTGAAAGGATGGACAAAGCATACATTTCTCGAGGTTCAGCATATAGATTTTCACATCTGTTCACTTATTTGCCCAAGTGCCACTGAAATATTTGCATATCAATGTCGTTTTCCGTACATACTTCTTAAAAGCGTTTAATTTGTTCGATTTCAGAATCTAGCAAATTGATAAAATGCAATACATTACTCCAGTGGCTGCTGTACACCACACTCTTTTATTTACGAATTCTACACATACCAATAAAACAAAAAGCCAAAAGATAAATTATTAAACTAATCCCTCTCGAAATGATGAATTTACAAAGGATTTCAACAAGAGATGTCAATTAATTGAGCCAATAACTGAATCTAAGATAGTGAGACAGTAACACTTGTTAGCCTAGCAATTGCAGTTATAGTTCGCCCACAAGAAAACTAGGCATTTAGCGTTAATCTCAACAAGAGCAGTTATTTAATTCGTCAAAGTTTGTATTTTATAATTGGCTGTAAAATACTAGTCTATCCACTGTAATAGTTTTTCTGACTGAGGAGAGGCAACACTGAATTGTTATACTATAGTCTTTCTCGAGGAGATTTCAGAGTCGACTTCTCTGAGTGACAGAGAATCCAACCTGTCAAAGAGCAGGTGTCATTTCAGTTCTGTTAGAATGCAGCCGAGGTGGCATAAACACCTTTTGGTGCCAACAGCTTTGGGCATGGAAAAAAGATCTTACAGTGGGAAGAATAGGTTTTGCAGCCTTTACGTACAGCCAAAAACCCACACCGCCACCCTCATTGAGAAAAAAAAAATGTTTTTATAAATATTGTATTTGTTGTGGTATTTAATCCTACATTAATTTTATACAATAGACACAAGGGAGGGGCGGGCGCCGGGATAGCTCATGGGATCCGTTCGGGTCTCACAATTCTGGCGCTGCGGGTTCGAATCCCGCCCTGGGTAATCTTTTATTTATAATTAAAAGCTTGACCTGAGCTATTGCCGTTTAGAATGGGATGGACACCTGTAGATAGCCCCTTCCTCCATGACCCTAAGTGGTTAAATGGAAGGCTAACACTTTAAAAAAAAAAACAAAAAAACACAACGGAATAGAATAATCATATCTTACTGTTTCAGGCAGGGCTTGAAACTGGATCTGGCTGAGACAGTAAGACTTTTTTTATTCTATTCCCTTGTATTTATTGCAAAAAAATTCTTTTATTTATAGTTGAGATAAAATGTAAAATGAAATTCAAAACAAATTAACTACCTAAATGAGATGTTGCTATTAATAATTTTAACTAAAGATGTAAACAATATCATTCGTTATCATTATAACCGTTCATTATCATCTATACATTACAACTGTGTTACTTTTCATTCGAAACAATGCACAGATATCCAAAAACGGCCAATGAGAGAAGTAAGAGACGGATCAGTTGTTTCGCCGGGAGTGTCCAGACAGCTCAAGGACTTAACCATTAGCAGTGAATTTCAAGCACTCCTATCACGACCGAACTCGTGCAATGACGAATAATGCATTCGCCGCTAATCATGAGTATATCCAAAACATTAGTCAGCCACGCTCTCCTAGCAGTGCCAAAATCTCAAAACCACTATTTGATACATTGAGTACGCCTTGCCATAGATGTCAATGCCGGATACAAGGTTTCGATTAGAAAAAATGTGGAGAGTTATCAAGTAATGTTTAAACCTTTTATTATTTTAATTGATTAAAACCGTGGAGAAGAAAATGCATATCAGACCTGTTGTATGTCACAGGATGACAAGGAGGAAACACATATCAAGCAGGGATATATTTTCAATCTACAAAACGCAAGAGGGTTTTATTCTCCACTAAATGAAGGATCTTACTCAATTAGGACTGGCTGTTGGGAGAGCCCCATGAATTCCTTGGTTCCCTTGATAACGGAATCCTAGAAAGATAGAGAATCCAGAGCCTTATTTACTCGACTGTTTATAACCTTATTATGATATTATACTATAATAAAAAATATATATAGAAAACTACAAAAAGTTCACAAAAAATGTGCGTGAAATTTTCAATTTCAAAACAAGAAAAAAAAGTAAAACTTTTAAAACTACACTGACCAGCTGTTTGAGGAAGACTCCCAGTCCTGAGACATATGTTTCGAGCCACCAGCTAAATCCCAAAACATGGAAAAGCTCTATCCACCACTGAGCCTGGGTGATTTCCTGTTCGAGTCATTTAATATTTTTGATATGTTCACATCTTATTATTCTTACAGGTAAATGAAGGTCATGGGTCTATGGCGAGTCTCCCTCAATACTTCTACATTGAATTGCTTTTGTACGGAACATAGCCATCGTTCGTTTAGATTGAAATTCGAAAAACAAAGAGATATGAAAAGAGACAATAAAATCCAGGTAAAACAGAACAACAATTATATCCTAACAGCAGTTTACAACTCAATGATATTAGCAATTTGCCGAGGTACAAATTCGTTTGTGCCGATAGAGAGGAAGGGATTGCTGAATAATTCGTATAATTAGGGTTTATAAACATCTTTAAAACACAATAAGTGAAAAATGTAATTTACAAACTATTGTGTTCTAAAATGTTATAGGAAAAAGCATATAAATGCAAATAGATAATGATGAAGCAAGTTGAGCTACACAGAGCCCTGAAACGGCCAAGTACTAACTGTCTAGTATTCACGTTTTGCGTGCTTTTTCTGAAGAGCGTAAACTGAGGGAGATACATATTTAATAAGGAAACTTTCCACTCCCAAACACACTAGAGCTAGTCTCAACACTTTCTATCATCATAGCTCATACACACTAACATAGTGCGCAGAAGATATCTTCGTTCTTAGTTTAGTTAAGACAAATGTTATCGAATATAATAAGTGTAAAATAAAATTGTATAACATTTGTGTTCCATTAAATTTTAAATAATATTTTAAATAATAATAATAATAATGAAGTTATTTACGAATGTTTTGCACTCCTTCCGTTCTATCCTTTCGACCAGATTAATGCAAACTTCAGTGGATATAATGTAATAGAGTGGATATAAGAACACTTTTTATTTATAAGAAAAATAAATAAAAAAAGGGGTAAGAAACCCTTACTTATGTCCATCTTTAATGAAACATGGGAAATATAGTTAGAGCACGCGCCTGCCATACGATGTACTTTTACTAAAAAAGTACGACTAATATAGATGAAATTTGATACTTATGTTTATAGTATCAACATAAATCTAATAATAATCTTTACGGTTAGACGTAGTGTCTCATTTTATATAATATTGACCTAATAAGGTTAAGGTATTAGGTAATAAACATAAATTAACGATTAAATAGAACAAAAATCAAAAATTTACCAATTGAAAGAATAATAATCTATCATTTACAGCGCAAATCATATGGTATTCGGCGGTGTCAGTTAAATAATGATTCGGGATCATAAAAAAGTTTTTTACATACATAAATAAAATATCTGCATAATAGACAAGTATATATTTAACAATAATACTTATAATGGAAGGAATTTTTTTTCCTTTGAATGCTGGGAATTTGCATATATTGAAAAATGTAAAATAATATTTTACAGCAAAGTAAATGGTTCATCATTCTGTGTAATGACTCTTTTTGAAAGAAATACGTAGTAAAGAGAGTTAATTTATCATTGAATGGTCTACAGTAAACGCATCTCTCTTATCAGTAAATGGAGTATATAACAGTTGGAAGGTAAACACAGCGTTAACCGATAACGGAACTCACAGCTGTGCGCCACTTCAACAGCAACAAATCCTTCTTTCATGACATCCATGTTCAGGGATTGCTCTGTGCTTCTTAATAATCTGTAATAATCCATTCTTATGGGCTGAGTAAAGTATGTCATAATAAAAGTTCCCTTTGGGGCGCCAGGCAAGCTCAGGGGATCCGTAAGGGTCTCGCAATCCTGACGCCGCGGGTTCAAATCCCGCCCAGGTCAATCTTTTATTTATAATTAGAAGCTTGTCCTGAGCCATTGGTGTTTAAAATGGGGTGGCAACCTGTAGATAGCTCCTCCCTCCAATGACCCTAAGTGGTTGCAAGGGAGGCTAACAAAGCAAAAAAAAAAAAAAAGAAAAAAAAAAGTACCCTGGCCGAATTAAGGAGAATAACAAAGATTACGATAGTTACACCAATGAAGTAAGGAAACACAATTTATCTAATAGATCTGAAAATTTTTAACAAAACCAAGTCTGTTTTACAGTTTTACATCTTTTTTCTTTATCCACAAAACTGACAACCATCTCTTGATCTCATGAATAACATCATTAATATACTGTGAAGAGACTAGGTGTATAAGTTTGAGTACAAAAAAAAAATAATATGTATTAATATTTGTAGCTTGATACGGATCCCTTGAGTCAGTTTATTAGTGAGCAAGTGATCTGGAATTACCTCCAACCCTATATGAAATATCTCTAATTTTCTCGAAATGGGCTGCGTAGAACAGCTTGTGGACTGACAAGGCGTGGGCCTGGAGAGCTCGCCCACAGAAAACTTTTGGCCTCAATATCTTTCTCAAGAGGTAGAGGGGGCGCCGCTGAGAACAAAAAAAAAAAAAAAAAAATGGGCACCTCCAGGCATGGGGAGGACGAGCACGGCCAATTGTGAAATGGGAACCTAGGGCAGAATCTGAGAGGAAATAATTTAAAATATTATACCCATATAATAATGGTAATGCAGAAATAAACAACAATATCAACTATAGTAACTTATAATGGAACAATTCTACATACTTCTTTCTTATATTGTGGTTGAAATTTCTTTAAACTAGTTACATTTTTTATATACTACTTAGGGCAAATAAGGGTAATTAGAATATAAATAATGGAACAAGGTCAATGGTGAAGAAATATAAGTAAAATTGAATGAAAGGGAATGAGAAACTATGTTTACTTCAAGTTTGGCTAAAATAGCCGAAATGTTTTAATAACGCCTGTAAAATATTATAAACAAGGTATGAAATTATACTTTAGTAATACAATAATAATAATGCATTGGAATTATTTTTTAATATAAAATTGTATTCAAAATATACTGGTAGTTCTCAAAATCAGAACAGATCTCACAGAGAGAAGGGCATATCAAAGAACCCCGAATCGCAATACAATGTTCTTTTGTTGGAGTTTTGACACGAACAAAAAACCAAGGGTAAACCAGAAGCTCTTTCTTAGCTTTTAGCCTTAGTGGTTAAAATGTCTTGAAACTCAAGGTAAATCGATGTAAAGCAATGAAATAGTTGTAAAACTCTGGTTAATGACAACTAAAATAGTTAGATCTAATCCAAAATTTGATTAGAACATTTTATCGAAATTATAAGGTATTTTCCTTTTAATGAAACGGTGTAGCAAATTAAAATAATTATAGAAAACCTTAGCCTACGCAGAGCATATAACCTATACTGGGTTGATCACGTCACTATGACGTAACAATCCCGTGTTTTAATGGTGGAGTACACCCTCTATCCCCCCAAAAAAATTTTTGACTAAAATGTCAGATTACTAAAAAGTACGACACATTGACATCAAGAAATGGATAATTATGGGTTATCCAAACAATTATTTAAAAACATTTTTCAGCAAAATTACTTCATTAACTAATGAATGCGGGTTAACCTCAAAGCGACATTTTAATAAAACATTTTTTAACATGAAAATAGCTATTCAACTGTGCCGTCTTTAATTATTAAAAAAATCATTGATTAGTTACTTAATACTTAATTTTTTTATTAAGACATATTTATAATTCAGCAAAGATTAAATATTTTCTAAAATATTTTTGAATGTAGAATTAAAAGAAAAATAGTATGACAAACTTGTTTATTCAATAAATCGTAAATATATAGTGGAGTTAATTAAAAGTTAAAATTTTAACAAAAAAGTAAATAAGTGAATATAAAAAATTTACTAAGATTGAAGAGCTCTTTGTGCATAGAGATAGACTTAATAAGATAAAAAGTGACTGTGTTAGATGGCAATAGCCAGGAATGTTTCAAAGAGTCGGAAGGAAGAGCCCCAGATTCCACAGGAAAGACAGGGGCCATATGGTGACCATACAGGGCTATATGCACTCATTTAGAGCTCAATGGGCGGGTAATATGGGCGGCTCCAGATTCCTAATCCAAGGGCGGTGGGAGCCATTCATCGAACTCATTACATCTAGATGTCTGCCCGGATAGTGCCCCGGTTCCGAGGAAGAGGCCTTGACCCTTGCTAAGTCAGCCTCCTAGATCGGATCTCGAAAGACTCTTATCTCAAATCCCTTTCGTCGAACGGAGGAGAACGCACACCAAACCATTGCGCACTACTGACTGGACTTGAATGTGCCCTTCAAAGGAAGTTCCTGTTTTCAGTTAAACCAAAATATAATTCCGCTAGATATGATGACCTCATTCAAAAACATTCCAAAGAACGTGTAACCTCAAAAAAAGTATAATCATTTTTTATAGTAAAATTAATGGGGAACAATTAATGAGGAAAGTTCGGTTGGGAAGATGGCGCTTCCCAGCAGAAGAAAAAAACATTTTATTTATGATAAAGAACGAACAGACACCATTGTTGTATACTTAAAGACTGTAAAGGATTAGGAAGTTTCAATTGCTCTGATAAAGTCCAAATAATGTGTAATACTAATAACACTTAATAGTTTTATCATTTTTATTACTCCGCGGTCCCTTGATCCTTTTACACAATTACGCCTGCTTTTCTTTGTAAATCCCCTGGACATTGAAAACATTTTTGGGCAACTGATTTTAAAGCACCTATCGTGAGAGAAGACTCATTCCAAAAGCAACAATAATCTTCCTCGATTTATTAAGAACCACTAACTAACAATGTATAATAATAAACAGATGGAGGTAGGTAAATTATTCATTATACAATAATTTAGAACTGTGTCAAACTTAGAAATAATTTCCAATGCGGAAATATAGGCTCTCTTCAAATAGACATAATTGTAAAAATGTACAAGAAATTGTTATACATCATAAAAAAGAATGTGGAAGATATATACTATGAAATAACACGATAATGGGATCAATCTTCGCAGCAATAATTTTGTACTTCATTTAAAGTGTTTTTTGAACATGAAAAGATTTTAAGAAGCTATGCCTTCCCTTCGTTATATTCCTTACAGTTTTACAATTAATTAGTTTTATATTAGAACGATTAGTGAAGGCATGTTCTAACTGAAGAAAAAAGAACCGTCATATTTTTTGTTGACCAATTTTTAGCTGCAAATAAGAGGGAACAAATCTGATCGGGAATTTATTGCTTATTTAGAAATTAGCCCGGAGATTGTAAGCTCAATGACACAATATTCATGTGAGATTTGCGGTACCCATCGTAATGCTTGAAGACTAATTTGGTGTACAAAATCAAGAGTTAAGTCTGAGCATACATTTAAGCATTCAAGAAGCTACGGACACCTTACTTAAAGTTTAAAAGCTTAATTCGTAGTGCAATGTGGACTATACACACTTTTCGCAGTATGGCGTAAAATGAACATATATCTTGAAAGTACTTTTATATAATTACTCCTTAGATACAGATAAAAAGAATTTATCAATGAACTTGTTGTTTCTAAACCTAGACATTCCGGTTGATGTCCCTTATCACTTTTATAGAAAATATAAACTACTAATCTTGATAAATTCTTGAATATTTATGAAGTGTTTTTCAGCAGATTATTTATATCAGTAGAACTAATAATACTCTTATTTATTGTATTAATTGCGGAAAGAGTAAACATTCGGGCATCGTACCCTTCAAACACTCTCTGCATTAGATTTATATCTTGAAGAAAATGCAGAAACAGACACTTTCATGCTCCATTAAAAAGGAATAGAAGAACTGTGGTAACGCACAAAATGACCACATAGGAAAACCACTGGTCATTGTTCAGGTCCCTTAAAAAGAGTACCTATGCCATTTTTAGTAAGACGCCGGAGAGTCCTTAATTTAAAAAAAAATACATTTATTTGCCATAAATTTTATTTTTCCAATATGTTTTAATGATTAAACTCTTCAATTTTAGACCAAATATTTCTTTATTTACTCGTGAAAAAATAAAAAAATGTTTTAATGTCTTTTAACTAACCCCGATGGATTTATTTTTAATTTGTTCGATATTTTCTCCAAATCTACTCACTAGACACCAGAAATAATAGTTACTAAAATTGATATTATAAATATATATAAACACACAAACACATCAAATATTATATATACACAGCAACAGATTCCAATTTCTCTTAAAAAAATTTATTAAGGTGCTTAAAAAAAAAGAAAAAAAAAATTATTTCTTATAATTCCTTATTAAGCAAAAAGGGGCTAATACGAGTGGGAATTTATTTTAATGTCAAAAACTTTTTTTTCATTATAGTGGGCAGAATATTACCTTTAGAGCTGTGAAACTGAATACAGTTTTATTTATTTATAAAAAAATGATTCTAAAGTTAGATACTGAAATTTAATATTTTATAAATCCTCTACTTGAAATTAAATCTTTTGAAGACGCTATTGGTTGACTTCTTAGTGAAAACTTAAAAATCATATTTAAATGAATAAAAACAAAATTCTTAAATGAGTAAATTTGGAGAAATGAGACTGGGGGTTTACCGTACAGATAAACAAAAGTTATACTGAAATTGCTTTCATTCACTGAATTGAGTCAAAAATCCTCACTAATTTATACAAGTGTGCCAACCACGAATCAGGAAAATCATATTATTAGGAATGGGGATTAACCCAATAAGTCCATTACTTGAATAAAAATATTTCCAAAGCGTAAAATTTGCTTCAAAGCCTAAGCGGTTTTCAGTTTGAACAACGTAACTTGTTGGCTCTAAATGATTATTATAAATATTTATAATCGTAAACAATAAAATTTTATAAGATATGATTTGATCAGGGGGTTTACCTAAAATAAAAAATAAGGAGCATTTACAATAGCTCAAACTCAATTATTCAATTATTAAAATTTATACATGAAATATTCCAAATTTCATTATAATTCAGAAATGAATGAAGAAATAAAAACATTGCATGCTCAGAAGAAATAATTAGGTCACTTGAAAATCAATTTAACTTTCTTAATTGAGGATTATTTTTATTTTTTTAAATTATATATGTCCTAGGGACATAATCTGTAAATAATTTGAGAGTGTTGTCATTGGTCGCCTTCTCTCCTCATGTGATTGATATTGTAAGTTTCAATNATAGTAGTAAGTTCTAACTCGTATATGCTGTCTATTTTCAGACGGAAGATTACCGTCTTCGTACTGAGGGGAGATTAGAATCCTCGTTGGGAACAAAAAGAGGCCCAGGAAAAGTAATGCCAGTGGTACACTACAGCCTAAAAGAATAGCCAAATTTTAGATATTCGTTAAATCATTTATTTATAAAATATATCCTAGTTCATACGACCCAATAGTTCGTAGTTCATGATGCAAATTAAGACAGGTTTATTTGTTGCGAGTAAACATGTATTTGTACTTGTATGTACTCCATACATAGGAAGGAGATTCTAATAATATGACTCGCTCAAAATTGTAAAAAATATAGTCTTACACATGCACTTTAGTGTCTATTCGATATGGAGATCAGATGTACAACGATTTTAATAAGGAGATGAGGAAATAAATATCTATTTTATATTTATATATATATATTATACACAATGTTTTTTGCAATATCTTTCATTCTCATATTTATTATTTAGGTAAGTATGCTTATAGTTAAACTGAAAAGTGATCCATTGAAAGAGAGGCATTGGAGAGGTTTGATGAGGGAACTGCGAGAGAATAGGGTACTCTCTGAGTTGTCTTTAGGTCAAGTTTGGGATGTTGATTTACAACAAAATGAAGATGTGGCAAAAGACATAATTTTAACTGCACAAGGAGAAATGGATTTAAAAGAATTTTTACGCTAGGTATTTTAATTAGTTTCTTTTTATTATTATTTTATTTTAATTATTCCTCCTCTAATTTTCAAGGGCTGTTTAATAAATTATTTTATTTTAGGTTCGTGAGTCTTGGAAGAAATATCAATTAGATCTAATTAATTACCAGAAAAAAGTGTCGTTTAATAAGAGGTTGGGATGATCTTTTTACCAAAGTTAAAGAGCACATACAATTTCGTTTCTGCAATGAAACATTCTTGAATTACGCTGTTGGAAAATTCGATTGAATGCGCTAAATGACGCAGTTTAGATGGAATTTCAGGCCAATAAGGTTGTATTAATCAAGATAAAGATACAAGAAGAAGAGGCATTACGTGCACCAGAAATAAAGCCCTTGCATTTAGGATTGTACGCCTCGGCCCGTAGTGGAGTAGTGAAGTTCTTGCCCTTTCACAACTTTGGTAGTACGTCAGAACTTCCAGGACGTCTGCATTTGACAGGCTTCCGACAACGACAAAACACTGCCGCTCAGACGGTCTACAACAACAAGGAGGCAACTAAAATTCGGCTTCCGGAATTCAGGAAAATTCAAGTAAAATATATGATACATTTGGTTAATGAAAAATACTTTAAATTTACTAACGCTCAAATGCATAAGATGGAAAACTGTTTTCTTTATATTCTGCTATGGTAAGATGACTTGATGAACATCAGGAACTAATAAATATAAGAAATAGTGTAAGGCGCTTTCCAACAGTTTAAATGCAAACAATTTAAAACTGTTTTCAACAGCAGGCTGAAAATTGTTATTTTTTCTCTCTAACAAAGCCATTTCTTAACAATTTTTTTATTTCAAAACAATCAAAAGAAGTTATTTGGAACGAATAATGAGCTTCTGTAAACAGCCCATTCTTAGGAACAGTCTGAACTTTTTAGAATAACAATAAATAAATATCTTTCAGCAACGAGAAAGAAGAAAAAAAAAAGTGTTGGTTAGCAATTTTTCTTTCCACGTGAACTAATTTTAAAATGGTTAAAAGATCCGAATTTTAAATTAAGTATATAAAATACTTCTTAACATTTTTAACACGATCATTTGAAAATATATGAAGAGATGATAAAGAATGGAGGTTTATGAGCTGCCCAAAGTAACTATTTTATGGTTCTAAACACTACGAAATACAAATATCTTGCTATGTAAAAAGAAAAATAGAACACAGAAGAAATGAAAAAAAAAAAATCATTTTCTAAAATAAATATAGTATTATACATTAGCCTTATTATAATACTAAAGATTATTTATACAAATTATTTTACAAAATCAGTAATTTTATGTAAACTGATAATATTCTTTTTTAAAGTCTTAAGGCTAATTTAATTATTAATGATAAAAGTAAGAGAAGATTATTTGATTTTTGCATTTTATTTACATATAAGTATATACGACATTGAGGAACTAATGTTCTTGAAGATCACGGAGGAGCTGAGTGAATTTGTTACATGCATTATTTATACTTTCCAAATCTTTTGGATTCACTAATAAGGATATTAATTAATCATGAAAAGCTAAATGACTAATTTCTTCCTCCAAGCCAAAAAAGAAAAAGTTGAATTAATTTATAAAAGTTATATCACTTTTGACGCCTATTATTTTTTTTAAAAAGTATTTTATAAAGTTAATAATAACATATATATTAATGATTTTCAGTTTAGACTTCCAATTAACTACCTCAAACGATTACCGTATTAAAAAAAAAAAAAAAAAAAAAAAAAAAAAAAAAAAAAAAAAAAAAAAAAAAAAAAAAAACTCAGACCTTCTTTAATATCGTTTTTCGAGTTTTCATAATAATTTTAAGGCCAAAAATGTTGCAAATTCACATTTAATGAATTATTATGTCCTATTAATACTATAATAATATAATAAAGCGATAATAATAATGACTTTTAAACTGGATCTTTTGCGAACACGGACCTTGCTATGGGAGACACTTATTCATTAACAAACTCATCCTAGGGTTAAAAAAAAAGAAGCTTTTAAAAAAGAAGAAATGTTTAAAAATAAATAAATGATTATCCTCTCCTGATTTGATATAATAAATCATCTGTTTTCAGGGCTATAAATTAGTTTGTCACGAAGAAGACTAAGCGAATCTCTCAGTATCGCAGTTGATAAATATTTGTACTTTAGCTTTCCATTTAAAGTAACCACCTAAAATTATAGAAAATATTTTTTATAAATAAAGAAATCTGTGTTCAGTTTCGTTTCGCTGAATATTACGCCCGCAGCAGTGAATTACTCCCATTAAACATTTATGAATAACATATATCCTTATTTGTCTGATTTCGATCAATAACTAACTCAGCTTTTTATTTTTACTTGAAAACGATAAAAAAAAGTTAAAAAGAAAAAAAAAAACAAAAAACTTGTAGCTCATAAGTTGTAAAGTTTCAAATTTACGCATATGATAAATTCCCACTCCTAATCGTTCAATGTAACCGTGTAGCCCCTACAATATATCCTTTATCAACATACATACGTGAATATTTCTTTTACCAATTTAGTACTCACACTTGACATTTCTGGTAATCCCCTCGTTCAAATTATATTTTTAACTATAATGAATAAAGTAAAAAAATTTATATTTAAAATCTATATGACAAATTTCGTTTGAAAAAACACCGTACGTATGGTTCAGACAAACTCCCCTCATATTTTTTCAACTTCACTGTTTAGTTCCTAAAATACATTTTCAAACAACACACAAAATTGTGATGAGTTTTTTTACTCTGAATAAGTATTAAGCGCACCACATAAAAAAAAAAAAAAAAAAAAAAAAATTACTCCTATTTAACATTGCAGACCCCACTCATTAGGTTCGAATTTTCTCAATAAAGAACTTATCCTTTCGTTTAGCATTTAAGAACAAAATGATAAATTTTTTATGAAAAAATGAAAACTATAGCCTTGTAAACAAACCTGCATAAACAAACAGGCACAAATAAAATTACACATTCGTATGCATGTGGGTGTTTATTTTTTTCTAAAAGTGACCATTTTTCTTTTCTTTTTCAATAAAGATTTTTTTACCCACTCATGTTGTGTTTTTTACCCTTTATTCTTGGTATACAACAAACAGAATATATCACAATAAATNTTTTTTTAAGCTATGTTTTCCCGATTGTGCGATTTTCAAAAAATTTCATGAAATCTTAATAATCGACTCCACTAATTAGAAATAAAAATGCGGATCAACGAAAAGCATATAAATGCTTGTGACCGCCCTTATCTGTTTATACTGGCTCTTAACACCCTTGCTAGCTTTATAAAATAATAACAACTTGATGATGTCCAATCTGTCCGTCTAGTTAAGGGTTGAAAGCGTACAGGTTATCGAAGAGGGGCCCCGCTCCACGTGTAGGCCCTCCAGGGGTCAGGACTCCCGTCTGAAGTCGCTGGACCAGAACCCCTGAGACTAATCGAAGAATGACGTTCCAGGCGAGCTGGAAGAAGGGGGAGAAGACGATACAAACAACTCTTGGCCGATATTTACACCAAAGAGACTATGACGTAAAGTCACGCCGATAGAAATATCTCGAGCCTCCAGGAAAAAAAAACAAAAAAAACCCGACCACACTTCAGGAGAAAACATTTTTTTTTTCCAGATATATTCATTATTCGTTAAGAATTTCTGTAAAAATGTCTAATCTTTAATATTTTAAAAATGGAATGATTCTTCTAATTTACTTGCGGCTAGTATCTACAATAAGGTAGTAACCGAAAACTCAATATATTAGAACGGAGTAAAACTGCGGCTTTGGTCAATTGTTAACTTCGATCTTAAATCAGTGATTAATTACAAGCTGGCAGACAAATCTATTTCGAAAAACACTATTTTATTAAATCCAAGGCGGAGAGGGACAGTTAAATTACGAAAAAATTATTTCTGTTGCTAATTATTGATGATTTAATATCCGATTCAATGTTCAAATATAGCACATTTTGATTTTCACTCTTATCAAACGATTTTTTTTTCTCACTTTCTGAATGTTTTTACTCAATAATTACCACCCACTACTAAGAGTCTTAGACGAAACTTTATTATGTCCAGTGATAATTGGTTATATGGTATTGTGTCCATTTATATCATATATCTACAGGAAGTTTAAAGGATGTCTAATGAGTCATTAAAATGAAGGATGTTGCGTTTGATGACTAATTTCTCTGGAAAGGTGGGTAGCGAATTTATTCCGCCGTTAAGTACTTGAGGTACATACAAGTACTTGAGGTACATTTCAGCTAGAACTGAAAAGGAATGTAACATCGAGATTTTTCTTAGAGAAAATGAAACATCCTATTGTTTTGGATACAGTATTCTTAAATTAACGTGTGATTGTTTGTGCTATGATAAGCTTATAATATGAGATGCAGTTGAACTCGACATGGGGGAAAATAAGTTGGTTGTGACGATATTTCTTATTCATTGCTTTCAAAAGATAAAACCCTCACATGTTTTGAGAATTTCAAGGGGTCATTCATAGAAGGATAAAGGTTTTTTTGAGGGGGACCTCTTTATCTACCCACTCTGGATCTTACCATCCTGGCTGTGCGCGTTCGAATCGTCCCCTGAACCGACTTTACCGAGTAATAAAACCTTATCCAGTGGCATGGATATCTAAAATAAGGTGGCAACTTGTAGTTCTTTAATGTCGCTAAGCGAGTTAATAAATGAGTTTTAACTCGGTTCATTTTAGTGGTTTGGTAGCTGATACAATAGAGCGACAGCCCATATGAGAATATTATTCCTTCCGGTTCAATGAAATTAGAGAAACAAAACTATGTTGACATCATTGACAATTTGAATAGTCGCAGCTTAGTTTATTAACTACTAATTTATAAATGAAGGAAAATAAATTTTATTGCAGCCTCAAGGTTATAAATCCAAGAGAGCAGTATGATAAGGGAAGTCTTGGAAACTATTATGTCAACTCTAACAGAGATATGTGTCTTATCTAGAGATAAGCTACGTGCAGTTAGCACGTTCCAGTAGTCTTTCAAAGCTAGCTTGGATTTACTTTTCATAGGTGATTATTGAGCGACACGAGAAGCCCCATTTGACTTTCAGATGAACGGCTTCTTCTTTTTCACGGAGAGTGACTATTGTTCTGCCGTTCTTTGAAGAAAAAATATTCAGCTTGCTCAGTACTAAAGGCTAGCTCCTGACAGACAGATGGTTCTCGAATAGAAGCCAATGGGGCCTAAGAAAATGCCAGTAGTTTACTTGAGCCTTCAATGAGAGCCATTTTCTTTAATTAAATTCAATTATTTTTCAATAAATAGTAGTAAGTTCTAACTCGTATATGCTGTCTATTTTCAGACGGAAGATTACCGTCTTCGTACTGAGGGGAGATTAGAATCCTCGTTGGGAACAAAAAGAGGCCCAGGAAAAGTAATGCCAGTGGTACACTACAGCCTAAAAGAATAGCCANTCTTATCAAACGATTTTTTTTTCTCACTTTCTGAATGTTTTTACTCAATAATTACCACCCACTACTAAGAGTCTTAGACGAAACTTTATTATGTCCAGTGATAATTGGTTATATGGTATTGTGTCCATTTATATCATATATCTACAGGAAGTTTAAAGGATGTCTAATGAGTCATTAAAATGAAGGATGTTGCGTTTGATGACTAATTTCTCTGGAAAGGTGGGTAGCGAATTTATTCCGCCGTTAAGTACTTGAGGTACATACAAGTACTTGAGGTACATTTCAGCTAGAACTGAAAAGGAATGTAACATCGAGATTTTTCTTAGAGAAAATGAAACATCCTATTGTTTTGGATACAGTATTCTTAAATTAACGTGTGATTGTTTGTGCTATGATAAGCTTATAATATGAGATGCAGTTGAACTCGACATGGGGGAAAATAAGTTGGTTGTGACGATATTTCTTATTCATTGCTTTCAAAAGATAAAACCCTCACATGTTTTGAGAATTTCAAGGGGTCATTCATAGAAGGATAAAGGTTTTTTTGAGGGGGACCTCTTTATCTACCCACTCTGGATCTTACCATCCTGGCTGTGCGCGTTCGAATCGTCCCCTGAACCGACTTTACCGAGTAATAAAACCTTATCCAGTGGCATGGATATCTAAAATAAGGTGGCAACTTGTAGTTCTTTAATGTCGCTAAGCGAGTTAATAAATGAGTTTTAACTCGGTTCATTTTAGTGGTTTGGTAGCTGATACAATAGAGCGACAGCCCATATGAGAATATTATTCCTTCCGGGTATTTTTTTTACTATTGAAAAACTTAGCATTTGTTTCTAATTCTATATTTTTTCCTATAAAAAAATTAAAGAAAAAGTAAGTATTATTTTAAATACATTTGAAAAAACAATAATCAATAATTTTAAATACTTTATACTAAAACACTGAAGCATCATGCGGCAATCTTTCCAAAGGATCTACCAATTAACAGAATTTTAAAAATGAGAATTACTCGGTTTAATGCATTGTTCAAATAAAAATTTTACTACAATTTGATATTTTTATATACCCGGGATATTTTATGACCATATAATACATTTAAATTATTTAAATGCATTGAAATTAAAATAGCTCACTTATATTTAAAAAAAGTATAAGTAACTGTGTAATTTCGTTTTAAGTTCGCTATTTTATAATGTAATGAAAGGTTCTTGAAAATACTGGGCCATAAATGTAAGTAAAAGCAAATAATTTCATAAATTCAAGGAACGTGGTAATTAGAAATCAGTGAAAATAAATATAACAATGTGATTTTCTAGGCACAATATAATTGTCCTTGAACCAGCCTATATCGGGATTGGAATGGTATTCGCGGAACATGTCTCACCTAATTTTAGCCATCTGTCAGTCTATTATTAGTTAACAATTATGTTTTGATATGTTTTCCTTTGGAAAGTTAGAAGGTAATACTACCTAGTAGCTATACTGCTATGGTACATGTCACTTAATAAAACAGGTAAACAGGTAGAGTAGACCAAAATTGTCGAGCAGAATCTGCGGAACATGTCTCACCTAATTTTAGCCATATGTCAGTCTAATATTAGTTGAAAACACATGTTTTGATGTTTTCCTTTGGACAGTAGGAAGGTAATACTACCTAGTAGCTATACTGCTACATGTCACTTGTTAAAGCAGGTAGAGTAGACGAGAATTGTCGAGCGGAATCTACGGAACATGTAAGCCTGCGGTCAGAGAGGAATAGCTCCGACTGACATGTTTTCCTTACCAGCTGGATGTGGTAAGGTAAACCTGGATTGGGCGTACAATTCCAGAGTCTGGGAGCTCGTCGCAGAGTCTAGCCACATATAAACTGACATTTTCCTCTGTAGTCTTCTTCCTTATCACACTTTATCGCCTACTAACAAATATAAACACCTTTCGTTATGGCAATAATAACCCAGACGGTTGATACGCTCGAAAATTTAATTGTTATTTACCATAAGAAATTCAGTTAAAATATGAATATTATTCATTGGAATTTACTTTATTTTCGTTAATTTAAGCAACTTTTAAACTCCAGAGAAAATCAAGCTATTCGCATTTAAAACCTTGATAAGAGTTTTGAAAACATCTTCAAGTGTTTCAAATGCGTAGGAGGAGTTACAGATATGGTCGTTCAATATTTTATATTTATACATAAATTTGACTATAGGCACTCGTCGGAAATTCTTAAGATAAAGAAGTCAAATTCTGTATTTCAGCTGCAGCCCCAAATAACTTGCTGAGTTTGTTAATAACTGATATCGGCACTGGGAGAATGGGGGTGAGGGGTTAGATGAAGACTAAACTGAAAAATAGTCTACATCTCCATTATTGTTAGAATAACCAAAATATTAATAGTAGCTTATAGGTTTAAAATGTAATTATCTAACATTAATATTATATAAGGAGGAGGAGATAGTCGAGGTTAGGTCAAACGTTTATTGTTAAATAAAAACAAATTGGTGAACCAATATTGTTTTATCTTTACCAACGTTTCGGCCTGAATTTCAGACATTTTTCAGGGCTATGGGGATACGTGAAGGGAAGAGAGTCACGAATTGCATGTTCTAACCCATTGCTGCTGGGCTAATACTATACAACGTTGTATAAACAACTATTTCAGGATGTTACTTTAAATTTATATGGGGCCCAATTAAAATCTAGTAACCAAATTCAGTATGTAACCTTCCTTTCGTCTTCTTACCAGTTCCACAACCATTAATTTTTTTTTCCGATGGGGGCACATTTTGTTTTATATGCAATTTTTATTTATATTTGCATTCCTAATCCCAGGTGTGTATGTAGTCTATTCAGCATAAGTTGTTATCAATTGATTGCCATTGATGCAAAATTAAAAATCTATAGTACACTGCGCCTATTATTGTAAATTAAACAAAAAAAAAATCATGATTTCAACAAAAAATAATAAAGAAAAGAATAGATTTTTATTTTTAATCAATTGGCTACGCTAACTAAAGCATTTAGTTGATAGTGTGGTAGTTTACGATAAATGGATGGAAAGCGAAGACAAAACGTACCCTGATAATGAACAGCACAAGCAGAAACGTACATTTCGAGAAATACATTCTTCTTTTCGCAAGATTATTTCATAGCAAGGCTTTCGTTCGATATCTCACAATATTTTCTGCGAGTATATATAGTTCTGACTACAGCCTCAATAAACTTGATACTGAATCTTCTGAAGTAAGATAAAGGTGATAATACGGGGTCAATGATCAGGGAGCNCCTTTTTATTCACCTCAATATCAACTTTCGATGGACACTTTTTTGGAACAGCAACTTTTTTCTACTGTGACTATTCAATGAAGCATTATTTTCTACATAAAAAAAAATTATTATTGTCTACATTAATGATCCTGAAAAAATTGTATTTATGTTCAATAAATTGCTATTAAAATTAAAAATAAGGGACAAAATTTAATATCTGCAAAATTAAATATTTTCTATTTTATATATCTCCATAAAGGACAAATCCTCATTTTTTTACACAGGGTATTACTAAGATAATAAAACTCATTATTTCTATAAATAAAAAAAATGTATAAAATATACTGTTTTTTTTGTTTTTTTTTTAAATTTAAGTAGAAAGAAACTTTTATCTGCTAGGTCTTAAAAGTATAAGAGAAAGACATGCATAATAGAGTCATGTATTACATTTTATTTAGCAGCAGATAAATAGAAAGCAAAACGCAACACTATCTCAGGCGAACAATATTTTATTGTCCTGCTAAAACCTGTCACAGTCTTATGCTTTGCACGCTATAGGTTACACCTAAAGTGGTAATTGAAGTAAAACATAATCGAGACATAAAATAATTTACATATCTGTCAGAAATAAAATTTTAAAAAAACATTCCACCTATCAAACATGAAGAAAATCATGTACATAATTACGTGATATTTATAACTTCATGATAAACTGATTAGAATAGCAAAAATAGATCAATTCCCTTTTATTGTTCCTCATGATTCTAAAATTTATAAAAGTTTTAGTTAAGGAATTGTGAGTCAAAAGTTTCTAAAGAGATGAGTCTAGAATCCTTACACCTGTCTCAAGATTAAAATTTGTCTTATATAACACATAAGAAATTATGTGTATAAAATGTCTCATTTTTTTAAAAATAACTGATACATTTCTAATTAAAACTTAATACATTTCTAAGCTTTTAATTAATTCAAAAATATTATTTTATATTAAATTAAAGAAACATCCATTCATAATTTGTTTCTATTTTCTGTTTAATTAAAACTTTTTCTTCCAATATACTACGGCTCCGAAATCAAACCTTTATCTTCGAAATTATACATGTTTACTCCTACGTCAAAAGAAAGTTATTGCAACATGAATTTAGGAAATGCCGCATTAATATGAAATGCACAGAGAGAAGAAGAATTCTAGGAAATATTAAGACAGAGAGAAGGCGTAATAGCTGTGCATGCAGGAGAAGGAAGGCTTTCCTATAAGTGCCACAAATTTTTTTTTCCGAGAGAAGCGAGGTGGGGATATCCCTTCTCGGGAGATGGGATAATGAAGGTGTTATTAGTGAAATCATGGGTACCTGTGTGTCGGCTTTTGATAAGGGCAGCTGATAAGACCGCTAGAGAGAGAGCAGGCGAGCGGACGCACGAGACAGAGAGAACCACCGGGCGTCGGAGGGACACTGGGCGCCGGGAGTGGAGCCGCGCCGCCTGTCAGCTGGTGGGGGAGTGACGTCACGCCCACTCGGCTCGTAGCAGCCTCTGCAAGATTTTTCCTGGGCTTGTCTTCCTGAGGGGAACACTTGAGATGAGATTTAGGCAATTCCATCTGCGCTTATTGTGTTTGAGACCAAAGAAATTTTCGAAGTTTTCTTGAAGCTAGACTCCTTTAAAAATCATTAAATATAATGTACATTTCATAAAGCACTAGCTGTTCATTTGGAGGCAATTCAATTTATTTTATATAATTTATGTGTAATACGCTTCAGACGTCATTCGCAAAAAACGAATATTTTGGAAAGAATTACACTTGATCCCAGAATTTCAATTGTGACCTTTTACGATTGCCAAAGAAAAAGAATTAGTTTAATAAAATACAAAAAAACACTGCAATTATCATCAATTTTTGTTGTCAAGAAGATAAAGTATAAAAACTTTATACAATTTATTTTTGTACCTTTTATCTCTATACATTTCTGTATACGTGGGTTTACGAAAGCTCTACTGCTCATAGCTCCCAATTTCCAAAACTGAATAACATGTATGTGTGTGTGTGGCTGTGTTTCATAGTTATTAAAGGTTAAGTGGTTCGGACACTAACACTTAAATTACATTTTATTTAGCGTAAACTAAATTTAAAATTTCATCGAATCCAGTTAAGCTTAAGATTTTCTAATCTTCTTAGACCTGTTCATAGCTCACTTCACAATAGGTTTAAAGGTTATTTATGAATAAAATAAAGTAAACTGCACGCACTAGATAAACTCCAACGAACAATACATTTTATTTACGGTATAACGAATGGAGATTCAACAAAAACTAGGAGAATGAATATTTCAGGAAATTAATGCGTTAATCAGAACAAACTTCAGTCGGTTGTTAAAACTGTTTGGCTGTTATTTTTGTCATTCTTTTATTTTATTTTTTAGATTTTTTTTTGTTTTAGACAAATTTTAGACCATTTCTTATATCCGAAGATCGGATTTAACTTATTTGAAATGTAAAACAAGAAGATATATATTTTATATATAACGGAGAGTTTTTTTGACCGTAGATATTATTATTAGAATTTATACATATTTAACAAAAGTGTATTTTTTTTTAAAGATTATCTGCCAAAGTTTTGGCTTACATTGTAAGCCATCTTCAGGGCTGTAAAAATGCAATGTCATGAGAATACAATAATAATTGACAATATTATAATATAGAATTACCATAATGTGGTAATTGATATCACATTACATTATGGTAATTCTATATGATAATATTGTAAATTATTATTGTATTCTCATGACATTGTATTCATACATCCCTGAAGATGGCTTACAATGCAAGCCGAAATGTTGGTTGATAATCTTTTTAAAAAATAAACTTTTGTTAAATATGAATTTTTTTTTATTTATCTGTCTTGACCGAACCCCAACTAACAGTAATTTTTTATTCTTTAAAAATAATCTAAAATTT
>KZ807255.1:197821-208670 GCA_000696205.2 Oncopeltus fasciatus
TATTATTTATTATTATTATTAGCAAACCCTAAAATTTAAGTTAGGTTCAACTTAAATTAACTGTCAATTTCTATATTATACAAGGAATTGAACAAATATTACACTCCATTTTTCTGCCAAAAAAGAATTATGCTTCCATAATAGTTAAATTTCAGTGAGCTTACCAGTTGCACTACAGGCTAGGAAATAAACGATTTCTTCTCGACCTATGGCACACAGGAGAATGCGTTGGTAAGCAAGACTGACTGACTTATTTTCCCCATTAAATGAAGATATGTACCCATTTAGTGTTAGAGGTCTCCTGAAGCCTACCAGGAATACTCTGGGTCACTACAGACAAGAAAACAGGGGGAAAAAGTCCAGATTTTCCATGTTCACGTAAATTACAAAATTTTACCAAACTTAAAAGGTACGACCACTAAACTTTGCTCAATTATGGCTGAGAAAGAAGAAAAGAGAAAGCGCTCACCCATCTAGTTACATTCCTTCTTTTCATCCAGAATCAGCGTTTTTCGTCAAAATAAACGTTAGTAAATTACATTTTTCACCTATTTCTTTCAACTTTTTCGTAATTCAAAGCTCAACGGGCATATGAATATTGGTCTCCCTCTTACCCCCCTCACTTTTCTTCATTCGATAGCAAACAAAAATGAATTTTCTCATAGGCTTGCAATTAGTGCCGTAAATATTGAATTTGGATTCTATATTTGAAAAATAAGAAAGCCCGGCCAACATTCTAAATAACATTCATAAATATCTTAATACTGATTTTAGTTGTGGTATTTAATAACACATTAATTTTATACAAGAAGTGCAAGGGAATAGAATTCAAAAATCTTATTACCTCAATGTAAGTTCCTTCGAGCATAAGATGAGATATTCATATCTATTAAAGGTCATAGACAAAGTGTAAATCATCAGAATAGAGCAATGTTGATTAAGTCCAAGGGCCAATATATCCCCCTATATATGCCAGTAAGCGCTCTAGTATCCGTCAATTTTAAACTGAAAAATCCATATTCACCTTTTAACCTTCTTACAAATCGGTATATGATTTCATTAATGGCTATAATCTATCAATGGATAGGGTGAAAGACCAAATTAAAAATTTCCAGGTTTCTAAAATGTACTAAAAAGAAGAAATCGAGTGTGTAGGTGTGGGACGCTGGTGGGCGTAAACACAGAAAGAAAACACGCCTGTTTCTCATATTATATAAGTATCCAAAATAATATTAAATTTTAAAGGTATATCTTAATTATTATCTAGCCCCAATATCAACGACCTACTTCACGTAAACGGTATTTTATACAAGGTCACAAATTCTCAGATCACTTACTCCTGTAAAACACTATTAGTTTGAGTTATAATAATAACTGAAACGACTCAAGAAAATTAGAAAAGATTAGGTGTCTGCAAATTGACGGCGGTAGAGACAAATGGAAACGCCAAGAATGATCCGAAAACAACCCTGCTAAAGTCTTGACTAAAGAGGGCACTCATTGCACAAATAGCTTATTACGATCTCGCACAGTGCCAGATGATAACAGTTTGTGTTCCATCAAAGCTACCACAAATAGTTGATCATTGCCTCATAATTAGGGACAATTGTGGCAAATTATCAATTCCAAGGCTCTTGGCTCACTTCTATCCCTGTCAGTCGTTGCGAGGCGCATTGGCTGGGAGAAAAGGAATTTCGTAAGAGCCTAGTAAAATGAAGAGTGCGATACCGATTTCCAGCGAAATTTGTTTACTCATCAACACAAACAAAAGTGTGGTTGTGTAGAGGGACTCGAATTTATCAATTGGCCTTATTATAAAAATAGTTAAGGCAGGACTGAGCAATGTTGAAAACAAATTAAAAAAGAGAGTCAAATTGGTCCGTTTGATTTTTAATTTATACAATACTACGGCAAGTGAAACAAACATCAAATAGGAATATAGAAATACAATAGAAAAATAAATTTAAAATATGCTAAAGTAAATCTAATAAAATAAAAAAAAATAAAACTTAGTAATATAGAGACATGGAATCTCGTTAAATGTCCTTTAGGCGAGAAATGAAATCATTTGATGGTTTTCCCTCTAATACCCCTCTTTCTGCTTATATTATTTTTTTAAAATTCATTTTCTGATAAGAAGTTTTATCGATTTATATATATGTAATCGTATTGTGTGTATATGTGTCTCCTAACGTTCAACAGGGCACAGTTTTCAGTTTTTATTTTATAAAATTGAAAAGTAGCAGTTAAATGAAAAACGAAAAGCTACGTTCGTTATTGAGTAATATCTGACCAATAGGAATGGCGGATTACCTGCCATGTCGATTGAGAGTAAAAGTAAGTTATTTTGATGTTGTGGGCTTAATATTTATTTAAGAGAGGTTAAAATCATCACAGGTTTGTTTATTAATATATAAAAGGAGAAAGAAATATTGTAGGAGATACCCAGCGAAAATTAAAAACTAAGAGTTGAGATATACCTGAATCGTCAAATATCAATTTTACAGCCTTTAATCTACAATTAGTTATTTTTATTAACAATAAAATGAAATCGGACAACAATAATAAATTTAAAAAAAATCACGAGTCTGAATTGAATTTCATTGCGCTAAACTAAGTTTTAAGCCCAAATATATCTGAATATATACACATATATATATATGCGCGCGCGTGAGTTTATGTGTGTGATATATGGGTATATATGTGTGTGTGAGTGTGTGTTTAGTTAGAGAGAGAGAGATTTTAATTTAAGTGACACCATTTTTTTTTTAGTAGGCTGGAATGATAAAATACCGAAAACTGTCTAGAACTCAATCATGAAAACAAACTAAACAGGATTAAGTCCTAAGAACCTAGGGAAAATTCTGGAGAGGAAGGGACTTTCACGCTCAGCTATTTTTTTTGTTAATTTTTACATTTTATATTTAATAATTCCATATATAGAATATAAAACCCAAAATGTTAAAATTTCGTCTCCGCTTGAACCCAAAGTCCTTTATTTAAAATTTACGACAATTATTATTATTGCCTTTTAAGACTTAAGTGTGTAGTTTATACATAACTCCAAATATTTAAGAGAAATATATAATAAATGAGAGGCACGGTGGTCTGGTGCTATAGGTACTGGACTCCAGTGCCAAAGCACCCCGGTTTCATGCTCACAGAGCATAGTTGATATTCTTTCTTTCTGTGCTTCTGTTTGTAATGACACAGAGGATTCCTGGTGAACTCCCATGGAACACCCAGCCCTAATGTGCGACCAATCTTCACTAAATGGAAAAAACCAGGCTAGAGTTGTGTACTGATTATTATGTGCCTCTCTCTTGTGCCGTGGATCGAGAATAAATACATCCTTAACATCTATTTCCTCCTTGGGTCATTATGGCCTTTATCGAGACTGGTTTATAAATAATGTAAATTTCTAGAACTTGCATAAATTATTGAACACCGAGTGAGATTTTATTATGAAATAGTAGTCAAGAGAACATTGTAATGAGTACATTTCAGTCTTAATGTAATTTTAGAATGAAATTGGGAACAATGAATTATAGTAGTTTATTTACTGGCAAGGGTATTCTGAATGCAGCACAAAATCCGAAAGAGAGGAGCTCATGGTTCCTGCTTGCAGAATCTCCAGCCAATGCCGGCTGACTGTTTAGATCTGAGGATTCTTCAAAGATGACAGCCGAGTCTGGAACCCTCAACCGCGCCAGTTTGGCGCCTCACCACGCCAGTCTTCCACACGTCAACAATAATCCCTATAAATAGTGCCCCTGTACTGGGAATCTATATTTGTATTCCTGTGCCATAACTTCAGTCTTCGCCCCGTAGGTCCGTCCGTCCAGGCGTGTTTCCAGTCCCACTTGGGGAAGGCACCGACTGCTTCCCCTGCTCGAGGTAAGTTTCTACCTAAATATGATTCTTTAGTGCTACAAAATGTATGTTTTTATGAATGAATCTTATTCTAGATATCTTACTATTTATGAATGAATTTTATTCTAGATTTAAAGTTGCATTATCCCTCCTTCCCCGTAATTTTGGAGGATTGTTAAATTCTATTTCTTAATGCACTACTCAATGCACATCTTTCAAGTAACATATGCAGAAATCAAGCTATGTCCTAAGAACCTGAGGACAATAGTTCTTGATACCTACTATTTTATTATTTAAACCAACATCTCTTATTCCTAATAGCATACAATTATTTTATTCACAAATAATTATAAAATATAATTCTTAGCAATTAGTTTTAGATGTTTATAATTATTAATAGTCTTATACTGCACACTACTTGGCTATTTTGCTTGCCTATTATACAGTACATTCATATAATTTATACTAAAATTGCGAATAATAAATTTTGAATTCCAATTGGTGATTCTAATGTTCCGAGTTAAATGATGATGTTAAAATAATTAAAAAACACCTGAAGTGTCCGCCAATCAACTCTTTGCCAACAAGGGCTGAGACAGAAATCGATATATTTATTGGAGTTCCAACTAAAATATCTCTTTTCCTCATTTTAATAAAATTTTCGTTATCTTTCTATACTTCTATCATAAGAATTCTGAATATAATTCAAGCTGAAAAGAAAATACATATTTTCTGTTTAAGTCCTTATCTGAAGTATCCATCGTCTTTATAACAAATTTATATATAAATATATAGTTCAAAAACTAGTTAAAGAAATTTAAAGTAATCTCTTTATTTTTCATATTTAAAATATTTTGTGCGATTCACTTATTGAATTAAGAAAAGGATAGATGCGGTTTGACAGATATAATGATTATTTTCTCTTAGATATGAATAAGTACCTTAAATCAAATAGCCAAATTTTAAATTGTAACGATATACAACCAATAGTATGTTTAGGAATTAATGATAATAAAATAATATAGAAGAAGACGTACTCCATAAATGAGAATTAATAATAATATTCAATTAATGATCTGCTATCGATCAGTTCAAGATTCATTAATTCAAATTTTCAAAATAAACATTTTCAGTGCTATAAATATTATATATTATCAATAAAATTAAAGACAAAGACACTCGAAGGAGAACGATGTAACGATATTTTTCCCAGTCAAAGATCAATTAGGTTAATAATTTATAACTGAATAATACTTTTTATAAACTAATATTTTTTTATGAGAACTTTTATGAGAACAACGAAATTCCAGATTTATTTACCATAACATAGACTGAGACTGTTATTCATTTAAAAATATATAAGTCTTAAATGGTTTATTATATCAATATTTTTCCCCTAAATAACAAAAGTTACCATAGATAGTGCTAATTGGTAATTATTCATACTTGTTTTCCAGACGAATTTAGAATTGGGTTGTAGCTCAGACTGATAGTTTAAAAGAAACATACATCCGTTTTAAGTCTTGGTACAATATATTGAGGACTCGTTACTACTTTAATGTATCCCCGTTATGGAAATGTGAACTTAGGGACAGGACGTCCTCTCTTGTCTTCATGATAGCCCCGAAGATGGCTTACAATGTAAGCCGAAACGTTGGCAGATAATCCTTTAATAAAATACATTTTTTAAATTTGTATTTTTTTGGATCTACCTTGACATAACCCAAACTAAAATCATCTAATAATTGTTACTTTAAATTTAATGAATTCTTGGTATAATAAGTTAGTTATGTTTTTATCACTAAACATTTGACAAATCAGGAAAGGTTAATATAAAATATCACAGACAACGGGAATGGGTTCCACATAATATAGAATACACATGAACTGGTACAAACAGTAAATACAGAGTCAATTTAGTCAATATTCATATCTAGTTTTATCTTTAAATTTGAATAATTAGAAGTGATGTAAACTCCGCATTGAAAAAATCTGAAATTGAAATTTACTCAACATAATCGAAATCATATGTAGTGTTCAATAGGCTTTAATAAATTGGGAATGGCGTCATATGACAATTTTAAATGCAAAGATGACTCTCATAATTCACTGAAGTGTCAAATAGTTTAATCCGTATGGAAAATAATAAGCTTGTTAAATAAAAACAATATATATGTATATATATATCGTATTCCCCACATGGCACCGATCAGTCTTTTATTCCTAGATAAAAAGACAGCCCATGCTGGAATGGAACCCACAACGCCAGTTACAATGTTTTCTTTTCTATTTCATGCTATGCCGTGATAAAATTCGAAATAATGTAATTAAATAAAGTGTTAGCTTTTTTAAAAGTGGCTTACTAGTAAACCTAGAAATAGTTTTTTCTATATTTTATTTTTTCTCTTTCCCCAATCATATTATTATAGATTATTACTTATCAGCCTCTAGGAAATGTTATTTGTTCAAGAATTTATTTAATTTTCACCACTTCTTTTCATAAATAATTTTTGTATTATTTATTTATTTGATGTATATTTTTAAGCCAAAAAAGGCCTTTAGCAAAAAGGCCTAAAGTTATTATTCAAGGGGACTCTGTTATTCTCAGAAGAAAGTTTATTTTCTTTCTTTCTTTCTCATTTAATAAGTGGTAATAAAAGAACCCATAATATTTTATAACGCAGGCAAAATAGCGAACGAAGTTATCCATTAATTAAACAATTTAAAAAAGACAAGGTAGAAAGGGATGATAACTTGAAATAGGAGAATAGACCAAATAAGAGTGAAACGAGATTATTAATTTCAAATTTTAAAAGGCGGATTCTAATATGTCGCCTTCTTCCTATTTTGCTTTGTCTTAATAGCTCGACAATGCTTCTCTACGAGAGAACGATATGCTGATACTACCATAGCAATGTCGCCTCAAGATGCCTTCAGATTTATCGACCTTGGCCAGCGTCAAATCCCATTACTCTATGGTACCTTCAGCTAGATGTTCTGATAGTGAACCCCATATCAATGATGCCGATGGATTGCTGTGCTTGGGACCATCAATCCTACAATGGAATACCGAATTAAACTATATCCTTAGGTATCCAATTTTTGCACACCTAGAGATTTCTTTTTTTTGCACATAACAATTTCGAAAGCAATATATGATAATTGATTACCATTTAACACCGGATTTTAAATAACAATCCCTACTATGTATTTTATTAAATCCCGGTGCAAGGAGGCCTCTGATGGTATCAAGGGCTTAGGTTCCAGTCTGCGATGCTGAATACAACTTGGCCAAATAGCTAAATGGCTTACAATAAGATTATTGTGCTTGATTACATGGCACATTCTCAGCACTCTAAGGGAACGACTCGTTAGCATGGGATCTTTATGTTCTCCACCATGTCCATGATGTAGTTTTTTTTATTAAATCGATTTGTATTTCAGGTAAAGGTCTTTTGTCGAAATCGTAATGGCTTAGGTGACCATTCATTTTTAATGACGCTCCCGAGAGAATAATGCCTTTTTTAACGAATTCGGAATGAAAGCAGCAATTGGAGTTGTAATCATGAAACATAGTTCGGAATCCTCTCCGATGCTACCAACTAGGTATCAAAAATAATAGTTGCTTCAACTTACCCGTGAGTGCATGAAATAAATCAGTTTCAGTAATAAAACTCAACTGAGATTAGTTTGTTGAAATAAGTAATATAATAGGATCGTACAGCGAAATTGAAAATTAAGAGCGGGTCTCTACAAGAACCCTTAGTGTGTAATTATGCGTCATGTAAGCCGTTTTTTTTTCTGTTTTTTTTTCTATTAAGCGCATTTACAATAACGAGGAAGGTGTAAAAGGGCGAAATCAGACGAATGAGTTTAAACTGAGGTTAAAAAGATTAACTGAAATGTCAAAAGTGTTCTTTTCTTTATTTTATTTAGCGGGCTTAATTAATCTAAAGTAAAGAAACTCGAAATTACTTGTTTAATAAAAATTAGCCATTTCGATTTTAAATATGTATCAAAAATAAATAAAGCAAGATTTATTATTTATCGATATTTGATTACCTAAAAGGTCAGGCGCAAGAAAATGAATTTTTGGTTTAGTGGGCATTACACTTAGTTTAGTCAAATGAAACTTAAAAAAGATTTTATTACTGATAAAAAACATATTTAAGAAGTTGCACAGTGAAATACAACAATTTGAAGTGGGGGTTTACTAGAACTGAAATTTATAATTTTATGGATAATATGCCTAAATTAGTAGTTTTTTTCAAGAAATTTGACATATCTTATTTAACTTTAAGAAGGAAGGCCGAGCTCGTTATTGAGTGAAATAGAAATGTGCTAATATAAACTGTTTTTTCTTTGAGTAGGGGTTACCACTAGTTCACCGCAATGAAACTGACACACAGATTTATTTATTGATAAATTATAAATTCTATAAGTGAGGGTAGGGATTAATTGATATGGAAACTTCTTTACAAATATTTATTAACTCTGTCACTAAGAAATATACTTAGTGGACTTTTACTAGACTATGTGCAGTGAAGGTTTCGTTAAAGTAATTGATATTTGTCCTTTTTATCACAAACAATTTATTACGCTAAGAATGAAACAAAGAAGGGGAGAAGGCCATTATCAAATGAAATTAGTAAAAATCAAAAGACAAATATAAAAATATGAAGACATAAAAGATTTTCACTAATTTCATTTGATAATCTCCATCTCCATCTCCATAACTCCTTCCCAGTTACCATAGGACCAAACTACCCACTTTGATAATATGAAGCGACTTTTGAAAAAATTCGAATTCGAATATATTTATATGTATACACACACACACACACAAATTCATTAAAAACACTATTTTAAATATTTACAATAATGAACCCAAATTTGGTATATAAGCGTATCTCTTTACAGACCTTTGGACAGGTTCGTTAAGAGCTAATCGGTTGGGGAGGGATTTAGAGGGAGATAAAGAAAAAAATGTTTCGAACAAATTAGTTGTAAATTTAATATTATAATATTAAAAATACGAACCCAAATTTGGTATATAAGCGTATCTCTTTACAGACCTTTGGACGAGTTTGTTAAGAGCTAATAGATTGGGGAGGGATTTAGAGGGAGATCATACTATAAAACATTAAATCTTCGTTATTTTTTAAAGAAAAAAAAATGTTTCTAACATATTAGTTGTAAATTTAATATTATAACATTAAAAATACGCATATTAAGAATATAATTTCTAGAGTTAAATGACCCTTATTCTTAAAATACACATACAAATTCGATANATTTTTATGGTCATTTTCGGTTTTAACACGTGGAAATACATTAAAATCAGCTAATTTCAACCCCGAAACAAAAACTTTGTTGTTCAGTGTTACCTAAAAGGTCAGGCGCAAGAAAATGAATTTTTGGTTTAGTGGTCATTACACATAGTTCAGTCAAATGAAACTTAACAAAGATTTGATTACTGATAAAATACACATTGAAGAAGTTACACAGTGAAATACAACAATTTGAAGTGAGGGTTTACCAGAACTGAAATTTATAATTTTACGGATAATAAGCCTAAATTAGTAGTTTTCTTCACGAAATTTGACATATCGTATTTAAGTGTAAGAAGGAAGGCCGAGCTCGTTATTGAGTGAAATCGGAGGATTAGAAGGGGGGATCAACCGAAATGTATGTGCTAATGTAAATTGTTTTTTTCCTTGAGCAGGGTTCACAGCAATGAAACTGACACACAGATTAATTTATTGATAAATTATATATTCTATAAGTTTGGGTGGGGATTAATTGATATGGAAACTTCTTTACAAATATATATTAACTCCCTCACTAAGAAATATGCTTAGTGGACTTTTACTAGACTATGTGCAGTGGAGGTTTCGTTAAAGTAATTGATATTTATCCTTTTTATCACAAACAATGTATTACGCTAAAAATGAAACAAAGAAAGGGAGAAGGCCATTATCAAATGAAATTAGTAAAAATCAAAAGACAAATATAAAAATATGAAGACATAAAAGATTTTCACTAATTTCATTTGATAATCTTCATCTGCTTCTCCATAATTCCTTCCCAGCTGGCATAGGACCAAACTACCCACTTTGATAACATGAAGCGACTTTTGAAAAAATTCGAACTGGAATATATTTATATATATATACACACACACACACACAAATAAATTCATTAAAAACACTATTTTAAATATTTACAATAATGAACCCAAATTTGGTATATAAGCGTATCTCTTTACAGACCTTTGGACGAGTTTGTTAAGAGCTAATAGATTGGGGAGGGATTTAGAGGGAGATCATACTATAAAACATTAAATCTTCGTTATTTTTTAAAGAAAAAAAAATGTTTCTAACATATTAGTTGTAAATTTAATATTATAACATTAAAAATACGCATATTAAGAATATAATTTCTAGAGTTAAATGACCCTTATTCTTAAAATACACATACAAATTCGATATTACGACTTTTCATTGGAAGCAAAGAATTTATTTTGTTTGAAGCCGAATAAGGGAAAAAGGAGTATTGAGGGAATACTGATAATCGCAATATTTTCGTGTTATTTGAGTAAAAGCTTATAGATAATAACTGACGTATAAAATGTAATTTCCCTATGCTTATTTATACACTTTCATTTTTTCTTGGTTTTACAAAAAATACTTATTAAGAAGAAATAATCTACCCTACTCCAGCCAGTCTAGAGAAAAAACTTTTGGGGATATATTTTTTTACGCCGATTATTTTCTAGGGGGTGAAAATGACATTTTCTCATTTAAATCCATATTTAATGAATATGGGAAATCTGCTCAGTTTTCGAAATACAGCTCTTGCTCTTAAGAATTTTTCATCAATAGTGGATAGTACGTAAATGTTAGTCTCGAATTATCACAATTTTGTTATAAAATCTATAAATTATAAATTTTACGAAAAATATAATATACAATAT
>KZ807255.1:234954-247873 GCA_000696205.2 Oncopeltus fasciatus
AAAAAAAAAAAAAAAAAAAAAAAAAAAAAAAAAAAAAAAAAAAAAAAAAAAAAAAAAAAAGGCCTGAGACACGAAAACATTTTATAATTGCAAGTTAACTTTGGGTTCAAGATGACAGGGACTGAAAAAAAACTTTAAAAAGTAAGTAACCTACTATAATTTAGTTACTGTATTACTTAACTGAATACTAAAATTTTTTTCAATCTGTTTATTTTCTCACCAAAGGTTTTTGTTTCTTAGCCTTATCCTGGCTGAATATCCATTTGTATAGGAAAAATTTTATTTCAATGGAAAAATAAATACTTCAATAAGTATCTTTTACTTCAATTTTCTTCTCCTAGAAGGCAAAAGAAAGTTAATTAAAGGCATTATATAAAAATATTGAAGTTACCTAAAATTGTTTTTAAAATTTTACAACTATTATTAATTTTTATTTACTGCATAATTTAGGAGTACTGTACTATTACTATTGCTAAAAGTTATTAACTCTCCAATTTTGTTCCTATGAGATATACTTTATAGGAGGTGAGTGAAATGAAATCCATTCTCTTGTTCTTAATATATTTCTAAATGGGACTCTTGGCTGAGGTGATGATTGCAGGAATGTTGTGGAGTTTTCATTTCGTTATTTGATTTCAGAAAGCTAGGTATTTTTGATAGATTAAGCAAATTACTCACTTGCCACACAAAACACTGCCAACACCGGATCTTTCTATTAGAATATTGCTCACACAATATTTACCCACTTTTTATAACTAACAACTTAAAGCGAGTTATTATTTAACTCCAAAACCAAATTTAACTGTATCACCAACATTTAAAAAAAAAAATCTTGCCTAAATTTATTTATCAGTTAAACTCACACTTAAAACTATGTATAAAATCTGTTACTGATTTGATTATAAGTGATATTGATGAAGTAGATATGAAACGTTTCTCATTGGCCATAAACAAACACATTGAGATCATAAAACATGAAAAACAACAACACATACACAAGTTCAAAACTCTCCTACAACACACAAATACGCATAAAATCTACCTTGTCATCAACCCTGACTCAGTACATAACGTTTCTTCCATCAGTATTCTTTCTAATGTAATCAGTATCTCAGGCTAGGTAATAACTTTGCCACCCCACATACTAACTATAATATTGTCATTCCTAAGTTGTTAACAGACATAGAATTCATCCACAGGGATCATTTATTTAATGGAAGTGGGGGTTTAATGGGAGAACTTTCATGGCTCTGCATCAGCAACATACCCCAACCAACCATAACTCCCATTTTTCCACTGACTTCTTTAATGATCTCAAATTATTCTGTTCCTTNCATAAGAAATATTAAACCACATTTCCTGAAGTACTATGGCAATGATTTACAAACTATTGATTAAAACAAAAGCAGAACATTTTTTAGTTACTAATCAAAACTTTTACCTTTGAAACAATAAAGAAAGGTTTTTGAAGTACTGTGGCATAAATATTTGATCAGCAATTACAAATTATTAAATTCTTTTAACAATATTACTTCTAAAATATCTAGTTAATATGGAGGTAAATTTGTTGAATATCAAGAGAGGATTATGAGGAATTCCGTCTTAGTAGTTAAAGAATTAAAATTATTATTTTTTATTATTTTTGCCAACTTTTCAGCCTGAATTTCAGGCCTTCATAATTTTTTTTCTTCATCATAAGATAATGAAAATAAAACATGTCTATGTCAAATAATATAGAAACATGTTTATATTTCATAATCTAACAAAGAATAAATAAATGAAAATATAGAACAGTGTGTAATTGACTATAAAAAATGCTTGAAACTGAACATATTTGATAGAAAAAAATATGAGAGTAACATACCAAATAGGGTGATGGGGAGAGTGTGAGAGACTCTTGCTTAACAATGTCTACATCATGACTGTTTTTTAAAAACAGAGAGTTGTGGAAAGGAACAGGAACAGGATTTCGGAGTAGGGTAAGGATAAGTGGTTTCACAAGGTAGGGTTCAGTCGCCAGAATTGTGGATTTGTCAAAGTTTATCAGTAGTAGAGTGTTTTGACAGATTAAGCAAATTACTCACTTGCCACACAAAACACTGCCAACACTGGATCTTTCTATTAGAATATTACTCACACAATATTTACCCACTTTTTATAACTAACAACTTAAAGCGAGTTATTATTTAACTCCAAAACCAAATTTAACTGTATCACCAACATTTAAAAAAAAAAAATCTTGCCTAAATTGATTTATCAGTTAAACTCACACTTAAAACTATGTATAAAATCTGTTACTGATATGATTATAAGTGATATTGATGAAGTTGATATGAAACGTTTCTCATTGGCCATAAACAAACTCATTGAGATCATAAAACATGAAAAAACAACAATAATACACAAGTTCAAAACTCTCCTACAACACACAAATACGCATAAAATCTACCTTGTCACCAACCCTGACTCAGTACATAACGTTTCTTCCATCAGTATTCTTTCTAATGTAATCAGTATCTCAGGCTAGGTAATAACTTTGCCACTCCACATACTAACTATAATATTGTCATTCCTAAGTTCTTAACAGACATAGAATTCATCCACAGGGATCATTTATTTAATGGAAGTGGGGGTTTAATGGGAGAACTTTCATGGCTCTGCATCAGCAACATACCCCAACCAACCATAACTCCCATTTTTCCACTGACTTCTTTAATGATCTCAAATTATTCTGTTCCTTTAAAAAAAAACTCACGATAACATTATTATTATTACACGAGCAGACAAAGGAAATTAAACTGTCATAATATACAAAACAGTCTACTGGAAAAAAATGCGACACAACATGTCATTGACCCGACCAACAGACACATCCGAAAATTCTATGAACACATATTCTTACTAAGTAATAACATCAAATAGACAGGGAAACATATAGAAGCCTTACTTCCAACAATTCCCAAGCCCCCAGATGATATGGACTTCCAAAATACACAAACCAAACAACCTTCTCCATCCTATCAGGTTCAACATTAATTCCCCACCTTTAAACTCAGTAAATTCCTGCTCGCTCCCTTCCTTACAAGCACTCAGCTATAATATCTTTTGTGAGATAAAAAATTCCCTTTCTCTAAAATATTTAATCAAATTTCTCAAAATTTTATCCTTACATCCCTAGACGTCACCAACCTCTTTACGAGTGTTCCCATTGACAAAGCCTTCACTATAGCAAAACAACTGGCAGAAAATTGAATCAAACAACTTTACCACTAGATTATTACTTAGAGACTCACTGTGCTGCAATTCCGGTTACCTACTCTTTCGAAACAAATTCTACAAACAAATATCTGGACTAGCCATTGGAAATTGCCTCGCCCACCAGGCATAGCTAATATCACAATGAATGACTTACTAGACACAGTTCTCCCCTCTTTTCCAAATGGCATTTTTTTTATGAAAAAATTACATAAATGACATTTAGTAACTCTTATCATCCTTGCTTAAAATTTATGATAGAATTAGAATCTAACGACTGAATCCCATTTCTTGTCTTACTCCTAGTCAAAAACCATGACGGGTCCATATTAACTGACTGGTACACTAATCCTACTTACACTGGATGCCTCCCAAATTTTAACTCCTCACACCCTAATCATCTAAAAATAAATGTTGCAAAAAACCTCATTTCCAGAACACTTAACCTCTCTGACAATATATTCTACGAAAAAAACATTAAACGCATAACAGACATTCTTAGCAAAAATGGATTTACGTACTGTAATACACAGACTCATCAATAAATATTATGATTCTTTTTCCACTCCTCCCTCCATTCGAATTCCACCTAGTGGCATTCCAATGTTTCGTTCCCTACCCTATATTCCTTATCTATCAGAAAAAATGATAAATAATAAATCTCTAATTAATACCTTCCCCAAACTACCCATAAGCTTCTCCAACAACAGTAAGCTACTGTTACTCCCAGAATATTATACATAATTTTTTTTCTCTCTCTACAACATTCCAGTGCTCAGTTTTCACACATTTTATATAGCCAATTACACAGTTTTATATTTTCATTTATTTATTCTATGTTAGAATATGACATATAGATATGCTTCTACATTATTATGGTATGTTTTTTCATATTCAGCCCTGATGAAGGCCTAAAATTCAAGGCCGAAACGTTGGCTAAAATAAAAAATGTTTTGGTTACAAATTAGTTTTTAATTCTTCAACCAACAAAACCGTTTCCTGATAATCCTCTATTCATTTAGTAAATATGTTTTAAATATTTTTGTCCATCATATTTATGTATTGGTTAATTTTAAGCAAAAATTAAACAAAATAAAATCACAGAACATTTTAAAAACATTACAAATGAAATATTAGATTGTAATTCATATTGAAAGCAGTAAACTACATTGGTTATCATTACATCCCCCTCATAAAAATAAACTTCAATGGCTAGCTCTGAGAGTTTTACTACATGTTTCTATGAAAGAAAAATTCTATAAAAATCTATTAGTAGCACAAAATATCAGTGGGTCTACTACCTTTCCCTAAGAATGGAAATTATAACAATCAGTGAGGTCATCCCCCAATGATGGTCCCAATGAAGAACTGGAAAGTTCTTTTGAGGAATACATCTTATATTTACACCTTATACATTCTTCAGGGCACTGTAGTCAAATGTTAAATTAATTCTTTACATTTATTTTGTTTTTATTTTTCAATAAATTGTTAAATAATAAATTAATTATGATAATTCATCGAGTTACTATAATTTCCACTAAATATTATTAGTTTTTTAATATCATTTTTAATAATCATAATTAAGAAACTAATACATTTTTGATTAATTAACTTATTAATTTTTATACAATTTTTGAATAAAATTCTTGAAAATATCTCTTACCTTGGAGATATTTCATTTCCATTGAAAGAGAAAAGCAGAATAATAAGAAAATCATTAAATATATACATATATTACAAGGAATATTAAACAGGCAAGTAGGAAATCAATTTACTCCTTTTTATTAAAAAATATCTCTGAAATCAAATCAGGGAATGAAAACTCCACAACAATCCTCAGCATTGATGTGTTCATCACCTTAGCCAAGAGCACCATCCAGGAATACACTTTCAGCTGTGTTGGCAAAAGAAAAAGTGCATTATGATGGAGTTGCGTAATAAAAGCTGATTCCCCATGTTTCACTAAAGATGAATGTAAATTAGAGTAAATGAGAAAATTCAATTTTTAAGCCAGAGAGTAAGATCTGCGGCATGAGTGAGGAAGGGCTCACCCATTATAGTTACAGTTGTTAATTTCTTCCATAAACAGTGTTTTTCATAAAAATATAGATCATAATTATATTTTACATTCATTACAAAAATAAGATTTTTGAAACTCAAATAACAATGAAATTATAAGTATGGTCTAAACTCCAATTTTTCTTCATCCAATTTTGACCAAAAATGAATTCTTTGAAGAGTTTTTAATAAAAAGTCTAAATACCAAATTTTGATTTTTTAAATTAAAAAATAAGGGGTCTAGCCCAACACTTGGAATTACATTCTTAAATATCTTTCATCATCTTAAATATAAAGCATTAAAAAAAAAAAGTTTTATAATTGAAATGTTACAAATTAAATTTTACATATATTGTATTGTGTATTGTATTATTACATGTTTTGTTCTATGTGTTTTATTTTTAACAAAATAACCAAGATATTAAGATTTTGAGTTTTAAGAGTTATTTCAAAACTCCTATCCCCCTCGACTAATTATCGTCATTAATTTACTCATCCAATGGTTTAAAAAAAAAAAAGATTAAATATTGAATTTGGTTCCATTATTTAAATTTTTAAGAGATTAGAGCATGTGCAGAGAAATGTAGGAGAGCTTCTTCAATATAGGTTTAGTGAAGATCTATTAAAATTTTTCTAAAGTTGTGTCATGGTACCAATATGAATAGCTTAAATTCACTGGGAATTGGAAATTTGCTAAAAATAAAACGAAAGAAAGAATTAAGTTATTCAGTTTTATTATACAATTGTTCATTACATATAATTTATCAAAGAACTGAATTTAAGATATTTAAAATATTTTTTGGTTGTCCTCTATCATTCCTAATTGTCAGTTTAATGTCCCTGAGTATTGGAAATCTTGGAGGAGAGAGGGCATAATTCTTACAAGCATTGAACATGTGGATAATTGTCAGTTTTTTGGCATAAGTCAGACATTAAGTGTTTTGACTTCTATTCAGAAGGCAAGTGTGAGTTAATCTGCTGTAGCCCACTAAGTTTAATGAGTGAGAAAAGTTTATTAGCGGCAAGAGATATTTCTATTATTCTGGGAAGATCTTGGCCAGATAGATTTGCTGCCAGATTGCTAGCTTTTTTCCCTAAAATGCCTAGAAGCCTGATCAAGATCTCTGAATCTGATTTAAAAAATTTGAATGAAAATAACTAATGAGTAACTCAATGTGAAATCATTCTACTGCGGTAGAATTCTTTTTTTTTTAGAATTCTTTTTATAATTGTGTATGCCATCATCAATAGAGCTCTGAATCTGAGGATACATACTTCGAGTATTAATTTATTTTCTATCAAAGTTATAATAATAGACAATAAATTAATACTCAAAGTATAGTCCATTATTATGTATTGTCATTAGCCTTCTGCTAGCCAACTACTCGACCCCACGGTGATACTATTTCTTGGGATGGCTGTTAAAGACCTCTTGGTTCTCAATTTCATCTTTTAAATTAGCAATTTTTTTCCTAGAATAAATTCAGTACTTAGGAGTTGCTTCAGCAACTGAAATAGGACTGTATACAACAAATTATCATTTTCCAACCAGAAATATCTATCAAAGATATAAATATGATAGAAATATTTGGTTGGAAAATGGTCATTTTTTGTATACAGTCCTTTATAAAAAAAATATATACAAACATTGTAATTAGACTTTTAGGTTATTATTTTAATCATCAATATTCTGATAGTGATTACTCAAATCTGATGATGAACTACAGATATACTAGATCTGAACTGGGCAGATGGANGTGTGTGTGTGTGTGTGTGTGTGTGTGTGTGTGTGTGTGTGTGTGTGTGTGTGTGTGTGTGTGTGTGTGTGTGTGTGTGTGTGTGTGTGTGTGTGTGTGTGTGTGTGTGTGTGTGTGTGTGTGTGTGTGTGTGTGTGTGTGTGTGTGTGTGTGTGTGTGTGTGTGTGTGTGTGTGTGTGTGTGTGTGTGTGTGTGTGTGTGTGTGTGTGTGTGTGTGTGTGTGTGTGTGTGTGTGTGTGTGTGTGTGTGTGTGTGTGTGTGTGTGTGTGTGTGTGTGTGTGTGTGTGTGTGTGTGTGTGTGTGTGTGTGTGTGTGTGTGTGTGTGTGTGTGTGTGTGTGTGTGTGTGTGTGTGTGTGTGTGTGTGTGTGTGTGTGTGTGTGTGTGTGTGTGTGTGTGTGTGTGTGTGTGTGTGTGTGTGTGTGTGTGTGTGTGTGTGTGTGTGTGTGTGTGTGTGTGTGTGTGTGTGTGTGTGTGTGTGTGTGTGTGTGTGTGTGTGTGTGTGTGTGTGTGTGTGTGTGTGTGTGTGTGTGTGTGTGTGTGTGTGTGTGTGTGTGTGTGTGTGTGTGTGTGTGTGTGTGTGTGTGTGTGTGTGTGTGTGTGTGTGTGTGTGTGTGTGTGTGTGTGTGTGTGTGTGTGTGTGTGTGTGTGTGTGTGTGTGTGTGTGTGTGTGTGTGTGTGTGTGTGTGTGTGTGTGTGTGTGTGTGTGTGTGTGTGTGTGTGTGTGTGTGTGTGTGTGTGTGTGTGTGTGTGTGTGTGTGTGTGTGTGTGTGTGTGTGTGTGTGTGTGTGTGTGTGTGTGTGTGTGTGTGTGTGTGTGTGTGTGTGTGTGTGTGTGTGTGTGTGTGTGTGTGTGTGTGTGTGTGTGTGTGTGTGTGTGTGTGTGTGTGTGTGTGTGTGTGTGTGTGTGTGTGTGTGTGTGTGTGTGTGTGTGTGTGTGTGTGTGTGTGTGTGTGTGTGTGTGTGTGTGTGTGTGTGTGTGTGTGTGTGTGTGTGTGTGTGTGTGTGTGTGTGTGTGTGTGTGTGTGTGTGTGTGTGTGTGTGTGTGTGTGTGTGTGTGTGTGTGTGTGTGTGTGTGTGTGTGTGTGTGTGTGTGTGTGTGTGTGTGTGTGTGTGTGTGTGTGTGTGTGTGTGTGTGTGTGTGTGTGTGTGTGTGTGTGTGTGTGTGTGTGTGTGTGTGTGTGTGTGTGTGTGTGTGTGTGTGTGTGTGTGTGTGTGTGTGTGTGTGTGTGTGTGTGTGTGTGTGTGTGTGTGTGTGTGTGTGTGTGTGTGTGTGTGTGTGTGTGTGTGTGTGTGTGTGTGTGTGTGTGTGTGTGTGTGTGTGTGTGTGTGTGTGTGTGTGTGTGTGTGTGTGTGTGTGTGTGTGTGTGTGTGTGTGTGTGTGTGTGTGTGTGTGTGTGTGTGTGTGTGTGTGTGTGTGTGTGTGTGTGTGTGTGTGTGTGTGTGTGTGTGTGTGTGTGTGTGTGTGTGTGTGTGTGTGTGTGTGTGTGTGTGTGTGTGTGTGTGTGTGTGTGTGTGTGTGTGTGTGTGTGTGTGTGTGTGTGTGTGTGTGTGTGTGTGTGTGTGTGTGTGTGTGTGTGTGTGTGTGTGTGTGTGTGTGTGTGTGTGTGTGTGTGTGTGTGTGTGTGTGTGTGTGTGTGTGTGTGTGTGTGTGTGTGTGTGTGTGTGTGTGTGTGTGTGTGTGTGTGTGTGTGTGTGTGTGTGTGTGTGTGTGTGTGTGTGTGTGTGTGTGTGTGTGTGTGTGTGTGTGTGTGTGTGTGTGTGTGTGTGTGTGTGTGTGTGTGTGTGTGTGTGTGTGTGTGTGTGTGTGTGTGTGTGTGTGTGTGTGTGTGTGTGTGTGTGTGTGTGTGTGTGTGTGTGTGTGTGTGTGTGTGTGTGTGTGTGTGTATACATATAAGAACAGGTGGGAGAAAGAGTGTAGTGAACACAGGAAAAAAATTACAATGAGTAAAATTTTTTCTTTTTGAATGTTCACTACACTCTTTCTCCCACCTGTTCTTATTTACTTTATATATCACAGCCGTGAGTGTATCATTTTCTATGTATAAACAAACACACCTACATATATATTTAAGCATCCGGAGCTCAAAAATATCTTTCTTTACGCATGGGAATGCATATAAAACTCCTCTTCTATTACCTTATTAAATCCATTTGTAATTTAACTATATTTGTCAATTACTGAAAAAGAAAAAGCCTTGATTCACACATGCACGAACAAACAGACACGCGCGCACGAACACACAAGCACAGACAATAATATTTAATTTTCATCCCTTGTTTGACTTTTCAGAGTAGTTATAAAAATAAGTATTTTTCTTGATAACGACTCATATTTAAACCAGTGAGACCACTTTTCGTTTATTTTATTTGAATTTATTATATTATATACCATTTGCCATTTTATGATGTAATAAGGCGCTGGTAAATAATTTTCATTACATTATTTTTATATTGGATGAGTTTTCGTAGCAATGAGGATAAATGTGAGGTATTTTAAAGTTAAGTTGAAAATGAAGGATTACAGTAGTAATCATAGGTTGAATATTTGTTTAAAGAGTTATTTTTCTATTGTTTTTTCTACACCACTATTTCAGAAAAAATAAATCGAAGGGATAATCTTATATTAGGGGGCAAGTTCTCTTATTACCCCCTTATAATTTCCCTTTAGCCCCTAATGTGATATTTCCAATTTCTTGGATCGTTGAGCTATATGCGGGTAGGAAGTCACTAATAACTAAGAAGCAGCGAGTTTATCAGGAAGATGATTAATTGCTGTTCCGCTTTGAGGAGGAGAGGAAAGAGGGCGATATTGTCTCGAGCAGATGAAGAACTAGCAAGTTTCTTTGCTGGAACGGAAGTTAATGTTCATTTTGCAGCCTGAAGTCTGGTTTGGAATAATGCTACAAAGACCTAACAGAACAGAAAATGCTTCTATAAAGTCACATTATTTTATTGACAACTAGTTTCACAAGTCCTGTCCAGAGCGGTGAAATTTAAGCATTACAAACAAATTTCAGCAGATAATAGCTCGCTAACCTATTGCTATCTTTATTCTTTAGCATTTATCTTAAACCTATAGATAATTGAAAACCTTAATTGTATAATTTTTTATGTGAGGTTAAAAAAAAAAAAAAGAAAGTACATGAGATTTTTACTAAAAACTGCAGAGACCAACGGTAGACTCCTGCAAGGAAGAGAAAGAGAGGCGCGCTATTTCATCATAGTTACTTGCGTAAATCGTTTCCTTAAGCGTTTTATATTATAGAACGTAACCGGTAGAAAATTACATTTTACTCCTGTCGTGTTCAATAAACCTTTTTTTGTAACTCATATAATAACGAAGATATTACGATGAAAAATTTTGTTATCTCTCTAAAGCCTCCTTTCTCTCATCTGTTTTCACCTAAAATGAATTCGTTCAAGAATATGAAATGAAAAGCCGTTAAACCGAATTTGGTTTCTGCATTTTAAAATAATTAGGCTCGCCCAATTTTCAACTTTCAATCTTAAAAATCTTTGTCAATTTGCGTTTTTTTTTTATTTTTATGTTNAACAGAACAGAAAATGCTTCTATAAAGTCACATTATTTTATTGACAACTAGTTTCACAAGTCCTGTCCAGAGCGGTGAAATTTAAGCATTACAAACAAATTTCAGCAGATAATAGCTCGCTAACCTATTGCTATCTTTATTCTTAGCATTTATCTTAAACCTAAAGATAATTTAAAACCTTAATTGTATAATTTTTTATGTGAGGTTAAAAAAAAAAAAAAGAAAGTACATGAGATTTTTACTAAAAACTGCAGAGACCAACGGTAGACTCCTGCAAGGAAGAGAAAGAGAGGCGCGCTATTTCATCATAGTTACTTGCGTAAATCGTTTCCTTAAGCGTTTTATATTATAGAACGTAACCGGTAGAAAATTACATTTTACTCCTGTCGTGTTCAATAAACCTTTTTTTGTAACTCATATAATAACGAAGATATTACGATGAAAATTTTGTTATCTCTCTAAAACCTCCTTTCTCTCATGTGTTTTCACATAGAAAGAATTCGTTCAAGAGTATGAAATGAAAAGCCGTTAAACCGAATTTGGTTCATGTATTTTATAATAATTAGGCTCGCCCAATTTTCAACTTTCAATCTTAAAAATCTTTGTCAATTTGCGTTTTTATTTTATTTTTATGTTATAAAATATAAATGTAAATACAAATATATTTTTCACTTTTTTTGTTAAATACCTTTTTTGTAACGGTAATAATAACGAATTACTCTTGGGGGCTTCATAATTAATATTCGCTATTCAGATATTATGATCTTTAAAAAAAAATTAATAACAGCTAATAATTCTAGCAATAACTATTTATCTTGTTTTCTGACAAATAATTTATTTTTCACATGTAAGAGAGGACGTACGCTTCAAGCCGGGACAATATTTTTATGTTTTTATTATCCATAATATCACCTTAATAAAACTATAAAGCAAAGAGAGCAGCCAGGCGTGGCCCTGGTGGTGAACGGGAGGTGGGGTCTTGGCCGTCTCTTGGACAGGGAACTTGACTCAACAAACCTTACAATAAGACTGGTATCACTTATTACATTAAGTCACGCACTTATGTACTAAGAACTGCTAAAAGAAAATGGTGTAATGATATCATAGTATACTTAAGACTGACGATTAAAAATATTTACAGTAGAATAATAATAAAAAAAGAAGAAAAAAAAAAAACGATTAAAATTTCAAAGAGCTCTTGACCTAATAATGATTTTTTTTTTGTATCAATTACATAACTATATTAAAATGAATTATAAAAATTTGAAAAAAATATCTATCTTGCATAACAATAAATTCTACAACGATGATAGACAATAGTATTTGAGGCAATAATGACCCTCAGTGGTTGCCATGCCTTTAAATAAGAAAAAAAAAAGCCGAAAAGCTTTTTGAAATAGGCATTACTAGAAAATGAACGACTTTATGCCAATATCCTCTTTATCAAATTTTTATATAAAATTTGCGTCATGAGGCAAGTATAATTTGCCCTCATGTTATTTAAGGTTAAGAATTTGGAATTAAGGATAGAAGTCAAACGATTATGTTTAAACATACAATATCAGGGGGAGGAAGGGCATATTAGACCCCTGCCTTCATGTTACATGCTTATTAATCCCTAAATTCTAAGACATTCGCTCCTTGCGTCTTAAAGGGTAAGTGTCTAAAATAAAATGAAAAACTGTACTAATCCCGCACGATATTTTTATTGACGACATTTTTGCTAAATGGCGCGCCATCTGAGTTACATTCTACAATATGCCCAAGTGAGGTTACGCTAAAGTGGAGTAGAAATCATTCCTGTTTTAATATAATGGAGATAAGAAGATTTTGGATTCTAGTCTCCCTTAAAACTTCTCTACCTCTCCACAGACTTCAGCCATTAACGTATTTATCTGCTGAAGGAAGTTTAATTAACTTGTTTAGTTTTGTTATTCTAAACGTTGTGGGGGCTCGAGCGCTTATCGACAAATAAACACACAGGCATAGACACACATGTATCATTTTTACTGAAAATACATTTAGCTTCTTCAATTTAGGGTACATCAAGAAAATTTTCAAAATACGCTTCCTTAATGATAAATATAATATCTGGGCTGCAAAGCGGTTTAATGAAAAAAAAGAAAAAAAAAAAAAATGAAAACATTAAGGAATGTCCATGTAAAAAACGAGGGTCGTTGGCGAGAATTCAAAGTTAGTGCTTTCGTAATGCCGGCTGAGGTCTATTTGCCGCTTGTGAGTAAGTTTTAGTCAGTGCATTTCTTGTGCGATCCATGCCAGATTTGTATATATATATAT
>KZ807255.1:248048-281494 GCA_000696205.2 Oncopeltus fasciatus
TATATATATATACATGTGTGTTAGTAGTTATTGTCTGCTTATTGTTAGCATAAAATGACAGCAGGGTCTTGTTTTTACATTAGTATTAGATTATTAGTCATTTATTATTAAATTATCAATTAATCTTATTCAGTTTTAAATTCAACATTTAAACATCTTAACCCATGACAATAGTATTTTTAAATTAAATTAAGTTTAGGATATTCCATAACAAAGTTAACTACGGAATCTGAAGTATCTAAATTACCCTACTTACATGATTTTATAAGAAATTTTAATGTAAAAAAAGAAGCTTAATTACCTTATTTACTACCATAATTTTAAAAACTGAGGACGCTAGCTACACACACACATATATATAATGACACCAATATACAGTATTGCATTTTGTTTTTGTTTTTAGTTTAACAGTTTAAAATAATCAAATTTAGACTTCAGTTAAAAAAAAAAAAATAAAAAAAATAAATTATCAGATGGACTAGTGAGAATACTTCTTACGGTTATCATAAGAAAACTAAAACTTAATTTCTAAATAGAGACACAAGTTTCTAATTTCTATTTAGGAGGGTGAAAATAATTAAAATGAGTAAATAAAAAAAAAATTTTCCTCTCAAATACCTCAATGGCTGGCCATTGTTTCACGAAGCCATCCCGTACTTTAATATCAGCTTACAAGATGTGCAGGTAAAATGCAGACTACAAGGGAAAGCCTTCTTCATAATGAATTTTCCAAGACAGGGAGGGATTTTCAGTAAACTATAAAGGGTGAGAAATTAAACTTTATTAAAAGTGGTTCAATGTAAGAGAGAGGGGGAATACAAATTCTACTTTAACGACCGAACGGAAATGAAATGGATAGACATTCCCAACTATAGTGCAGCCGTCATAAAAGCTTGAATCCCCTTCTGTTGGAGGGCAATGAATAAATTTCCTTTAAATTGCGATCCTCAATAGAACTATCATATAAGCAGAACATACAGCTTTTAAATGAAGTCCTTTTATTTTATTTAAATAGCTTAATATGAAATATTCGAGAAAAAGATAAAACTAGTTTTTGAAATTGATGACGAGACATAAGTACAGTTTGGGAAATGTTCTTAAAAAACTAGTTTTTCCTTGAAGATATTATTTTTCGATTTTGCTTCTTATTTAAGAATTTTGAAATATTATTTTACGATTATATGTCGAATTTTGGACTACATAAAAATAAAATAGAGATTCAGCAATACAATATAATATTAAAAAAATTATCATAGTATAATATTCTATTGAAACATTAAATATTGTCAATTGCAGTTGAAAATTAGTGAGCATATGTCCCAAATTTTTAAACGTATTTTTCAAAGAATCTTTAAATATAATTGAAATAGAAATTCATTTTTTGAATGAACCGGAAAAGTATCGAACAGGAGTGAAATATGATACACTTGTATCTCTGAACACGGTCATACAGTTTTAAATACATACTTTTATAAACAACACTTTCAATTATCAAATATGACATACTGTGTAATTTCTACTTCCACACTTCCAAGCAACGCTTTTAATATTATATACTTGGAAATAAATTTTAAGTTTATACTAAAATTCTTAGTATAACTTAACAAAGTATAATTTGTGTGTGTTTGTGTGTATATCATTACCTTTTTCAGCTAATGAGAATAAATCTATCATTTAATATTACTTATATCCGTATTTAATGAAACATGGGAAATCTACTTACTAAGTTTACGAGGATATCCTACTTGATGGACTTCTTATCTTGAGAAACGGAAGCACCTGCATATCATAACCGTTTTTTTTACTCATTTTAGCGAGTTCCGTTCTCATGACAGTCAATGTTAAGTTACATGTGTATGTGAATCTCCGTTTTTATTATCCGTTTTTATTTAAGAAGAGTATTCTATTTTGTTTTCGCTTCTTAGAAAAAAAAAATAGACAAAAAAAAAAAAAGGAAAAATCAGTAGAATGAATTCTGGAAAAAATAGTTTGAGTTTTTCGCTAAAGTGGAATGGAATTATTTCATATTTTAAATTTTTTTATTGAAATAATGTCCAAAAAAAAAAAAAAAAAAAAAAAAACTGTTCCGGCTTTCTTTCTTCCCCTATTAGTCTTTCTTTCCCTTACCATATTAAATTAATCTTAGATAATGGTATTTCAGAAGAAACCAATTAGGACTGACTGTTTCCACTATTTCTACCAGTAATCCTCTTGATCAGAAGCACAAAATGAAAAAATAAAACTGTGTGTTTGAACCTGGGATCATAAGCTCAGGATTCCATTGGGCAACCGTATCTCCTTAATGAATAGCTATAGCTCCGCCCTAAAATGGGGAAGTTAGATGGTCCTTACCTAAGCACTAAGCTGAGCTAAGTGACCTCTAACTAAGTTAATGAAGCATGAATGAAATGATTCCGAAGTGAGGATCAAACTCTCAGCTTGATAGCGATCGATGCCTTCAACTGAGCTACACATCGCTTAAGTAGTTGCTCTCTTGTGGGCTAACTTGACTCTACCGTTCATGATAGTTCAGTGTTGTTTCAAGTAAGCGGAAATTATCGAGGAACACTTTAGAGGCTCCTCTGCCTACTTTTCTATAGGATCTTTAAACTTCTTGAAAACACTGTTTTTCTTCAATTATTTACGTGGTAAGGGTAAATAAGGGATATTGGAACTCCAAAGTTCCATAGACTCCTGTTTCAAAGGGTTCCTGTTTTCGTTGTGTTCCTGATAGATACTTCTGGTATACTCCTGAAAACACTCGACACCAATTGCGTACCATTCTTCAAAGATTGGGAAAAAATCATACGGTCAGGACGGTGTACTGACCTCTCTTCTTCAGAGGATCAGAAATAAATACATCCGTCACGCGTTGCCTCTCTCAGTCCCTATGGTTAAGTTATTTATTATTTTCATATTTATGTATTTCATTTTATTGTTTATTTACAAGGTATATAATAAAACACTTGCCCCAAATACCAATGGGGATTGGGTATTTTATTGGGTTGGACCAAAGGGTTGGATATTGAGTATTATTTCAAAGGGTTTGATTATGTAGTATTATATCAAAGTTTATTAATGAATTAAAGGGTTGGGTATTATGGATACACACATAAATCAATAGTTCCAAGATATAAAATAATGAAAAAAATCGAAAATAAGTTTTTATGTAATCTTTACATTGTAAATCTTCTGACACAATTTTTTTTCGTTTCGCTGTTATATCTTTACTTTTAATTAATACTTTTAATTTTACGTACGCTCTATAGGATTTTACTTTGTGCAGATAACAATTCTCAGATTATAATATTATTGACAAGCTTTTGTAAAAAGAAGAGCTGTATAGTTAGTTTTAGACTAAATTGGAGCTGGAGAAGGGCTTGTTCAAAGTAGAGCTTCAATTGAAATTATCGAGATTTTCTCTGGTATTGATCAATCAAGGTTATTATTTTAAATTGGATATTATTACAATATCGACATTTTATCAAATAAACTTCAATAAAATTAGATAATGGCATTTCAGAGTAAGCCATAAGCCGATTGTTTTTCCTGCTAAAGATCAGTTAAGATTTAAATTTTATATTTAACTGTATGTGTCATATTGGAAATTAACCTTAGTTTAATCCATTTATTTACTGTTTTGTTATATGGTGGATACTTAAGATTTTACTCGACCGTATTTAACGAATAGTAATCGTGAAGAATAAGAATTTTCATTCATTGATGATATAGGTATTGACCAGTACAAATTTTGATTTCGTATTTACTATTACCCTTATATTATTAAGACTCGAATTAAAAGTTTAAAAATATCAAAATAGTAGAATATAATATTTGAGATTTACATTTGAATTAGTACAAAATATTTCTTTAAGTGTTTGTCTCCCTTTTAACAACACAGGGTCCTTGTGGGAGGGGCTATCTGCAGATAACCTCCCCATTTTAATCATCCATGGCACACGACAAGCTTTTATTTGTAAATAAAAGCTCGCCCTGTGCGGGTTTTGGACCAGCAACGCCAGAATTGTAAAACCCGAACGGATCCTCTGAGTTCCCCTTTCGCCTCTTATATATCGTACTTAAAATTAACTTCTACTTAATGCCAGTTTATGTTGATGCTTTAATCTGAACATCGGCTTTTACTGTTTCAGTTTAGGATGTAGAATTACAAAATTTATGCCTTCATGATAAGGCCTCAATATTTTGGGGCAATTGTTAAACTTCTGGCAACAGCAAAAGAAACAACTCAAATTCAAGATAAATGCATTCTCGAAACTTTGGTTTCGGTTGTGCCCCTGTACATATTTCTTCTGTTATCACTATATACTCGGTATAATATGATCCCATCCATCTGATTCAATCCATCCCACCTCGTTGCATTTAATCAGTGATCCGCTCTCGCCCAGAGCAACAAATTAATCAACTGTCAGGGCTTTCCAGGTGGGTTAAGATTGATACTCCTGGCGGGCGCCTCTTCCCACTCACCGGGGGGTACTTAGTGGAATGTTGGGACCCTGCTGGAGGAGTGACAACTGTATCCGCTCGTGGGGACGCCCGAGTTGCCGGCCGAGTGTGTCGCCTGGCTCAGCCAGCACTAACAGGGGCCGTACGTACCCCACTGACAAACTTCTTCCTCCCAACTCTCTTGCGTTAATTATGTTCCGCTGAAACTCCTTCTGTCTCCCGTCACTTAGGAAAATTTCTGCAGCGATTTAACAGTAGTCCTGATTTCATGGGGCTTATATTTCAGAACCGTAGTTAAAATTTTTCTAATTTCTTACAATATGTTTTTCTAAATCTAGAAAATAGTAAAAAAAAAATTTATAATCGTTCAAGTTGTCATAACATGTTAATTATAAGTCCAAGGGTCTTCATTGAAGAGTTTAATTTTTCATTAAAATTATAAAAAAGAAAATTTGTTAGTTTCGTTATTTTCATATATTGATATTCCAAATAGATATTTCTACACATAGTTGCAGAGAAAATATTCATCTACAGCGCTTTGTGCACGTCACTCACATATAATAGACTCGATAACGTACGTGTAACACACGATCAGTCCATACATTTTAGTTATGGTACTCTGAATTTCAAAACGAGTTAATTGATTATTTGTACACATAAAAAATCAGTCCATGCATTTTAATTAATGAATTAATAATGTTTGCTTCTCAAATATATAATGTTCAGTAGGGTTGGTATTCGAGACTCTGTTAAACGTGAACGGTAGCAAGAGACCTTGGATGATTTGTTTATAACTTTATTTTATCTCATAACCAAACCAAACAAAGAGATCCATGTCGATGTTTAGTAAATACTTCGTGACAGTTACTACTTGAAAGCCATTGCCTTCTGTATTAGTCGTACGTGTGCGATGAAATATTTGCCCATTATCGTCTTGGAGGAGGCAGAAATTATCCACTTTATTGTTTGTTCATATGAAAATACCCTTTAGTTTATATTCAGAACTCAGCAACCGATTTCTTCACTAATACTTGTCGATTTCTATTTTCTTCTAAAAAAAAATTATATTAATTTTAACTGTTTACAATATCTATAAATAAATATCTGAAAACGTTCAATACATACTTATATCACTTTCAATTATCAAATATGACATACTGTGTAATTTCTATGTGTAAATTCCATGCAACGCTTTTAATATTATATACTTGGAAATAAATTTTAAGTTTATACTAAAATTTGTAATTAATTATTGTGGTATATTAATTTATGTTGATTATTCCAAATCGTGCAATAAAAACGTCAATTACTTATTACATATCTAAGAAATACATAACTAATTAATCTGTTAGGAATTATTTTAATTCAAGTATATACTCAATTTAAAAGATTACAGTATTTATTCAATTCGTAATTATTATGAACTGAATAGAGGGATCTAAATCTTGTAAATAAATTACTGACAATTGATCCTCACTATAAACCATCCTGGACCTCGAGGCATTTTTAGAAACACATCTCCGGTTTAATCCATACTAGAAAAATTGTAATTTAAATTTTCCCAGCTGGAGTATTTTTTTTTTAGTCCTCAAAGTGAAACCTGATAGACATTCTTGGGAATTTAAAAAAAATTTCTTTGGTGATTTTGCCCCCTGTACTCCTCTGGACAAAGACTCCTTTACGCTGAGGCCGTTGACTGAGTTGCTCCCTCTATAAGGTTTGGCAGCCAGTCAAAACTATTCAAGCCCAATAAATTAGGAGTAAATTCAGTGTCGGGGGGATGTGATGGAGGGGGTACAGGCGGACCAGTACTCTCCCCACTACGGCTCTGCTACCATGTCGCTCCCCGTACACTGGTATGTCGCCAGTTTGTTTACGTTTGTACGACTGAGATCCTCTTCTTGTACCATTTAACGCCAGGAACCCTTTTTTGACTGGGCCGAGGCACAAATTCCTTACTTCTTTAGACTCTCACTAACTTTTTAATTCTTCGAATGTCTGGTACGTGAAGTTTTTGCTAGTGTTAATGAATTAACTGCTTTCCAGCTTGTAATTATTTATTAACTTTGTTTTTTTAAATATATTAGCAAGACTTTTAATAGATTAAATTTTAAATAAAGAAGCTGAATTTGCATTTACTTCTAAAAGCTACATTCAATTATATATAATTGATACATTATATAATTGTTTATAATTGAATGTAGATTTTATATATGCGAGAGGAAGTTAAAAACATCAGTTAATTGAACACGGTTTTAAAGCTTTAAGCAGATTGTTTTTATTTTTTTAACTTTTTTTTTTTTTTAAATTTGATTTGGATATTAAGGAATAAAACAAAAAATGTTTTAAAAAAATTACATTTAAGAGCATCTAGAGATTATCTGTGTGTCTGAATGCATCATATTAAGTGGCAATAAATACAATTTCATATTCAGATAAAAATAATACATTGTGCAGGATTACCTTCAGCTAAGCTGATTTTTCATATGACAGTTTCATTAATGGTTATGTAAATGATAAGCATACATTTTGTAAAAATTAGGATAAAAATAATACTCAGAAAAGTATAGGATTTAATTTAAGAACAAAGCACAATGAAGCGTAAAGGTAGTCTCACATTAGTTTGGTGTTGGTTGCTTGAGAATAAGAAAAGGCGAGCTCGGGTGGGCGAAGATTGGGGTGTAAAACTCCGAGCTCCTAATACTACTAAAATATTTTTGTATTGCTAACTTAAGTTATAAAGAGATTTCTTGTTCTTGGTAAATTATACTATAAACTATTCTTCAATACAATTTATGCTTCAAGTGATATAGTAAACTTATGGACCAAATTATTTTACCTGATCAAATATACAAATAAATTGACAAAGAAAAAAAACTTTAAGATGTTTAAAAATTAATTTGCAGCCATAAATTTACGGAAAATTACAAATTCACAATTTAAAATAATAATAAATAATCTAAGCTGATAATGTGCGAAAATCCTCGAAGAGAATAGTGATAATGGTATCAATATCTAGTCATCAGATTGACAGGTGGGTTGATAAGAGTCGATGATTTTAAGTATCGATCAAGCGCTAATCCAAAGGTTGCTGACAGATGAAACGATAAGTCGCAAATGCAAATATCGATTGTTAGAGAAGTGTGTGAGGTACGTGTAATGTTTTTCCGTCTGCTTTTGCTACCGAGGTGCCTAAGTCCGAATGTTAATCCGTACCAAGTAAACATCATTTCGAGCGCAATCACGTAAGGATCAAATCCAGTAAACACACCTGAACTTTAATTTCAATACTAGAGTTTGGCTGTTTCTATGACAATAATACACTTTCATTTGAATTGATAATTCATATCATAACAAATTTACCATTTTATATTAATAAAGTTATAACTAAATTAATTAGATTAATTAACTCCTTATTAAATTTTCTCTTTTATTTTAACAAATTAAATAATTTTAACAGATTAAATGCTATGTTTAATTCAATTATCAACTAAATTTATTATTTTTAATTCAAAGAAACTTATGTAATTCATCATTAAAATGGAAATCATAAACGAAAACAACTTAAAAAAATTAGAAAAATCTTAAAAAATTGATAATTGGCTTCAACAGTAGGGTTTTCAACAAATTAAAATACGTTGATTATTTTATTAAGATTTAACCTTTGAACCTATGACCTTTTGAATTTAAAAAGTTCGTGTTCAGATTACATCTGAGAGTGAATTATTATTATGTTATATTTTTTAAAAGAAATAATATGTTTTGAAGCTATCTTTGACTATTCGTGCATACTCGGGATTTAAATTTTGTTCAATGAAACATTTTCCAGCAAAGCATATCAAGTTAGCCACCTTTTAATAAAAACGCAAAAGAAAATTGGAACACCTTATAAGAAATCTCAAACTCTGGAACCAGTATTCCTACATTCCGTCTTGTTCGTTTCTTTCTTGCTTAGCTGAGTTTGATTCTTTTCCCTACCCTTTCCCAATCTCACTTTTATTTTCTTTACATTCTGCAGAGTTCCCCTCCCTATCTTTACTTTTGTATGTGGTATGCGTGTATTTCTCAATCTGTACTTCAAATTATGGGTTATTGCAAATCATTCATTTTGTAAAAAATATCCACTAAGTTTGGATATACAACAGTAAAAATACCTCACTAAGTTTGATCAATGGTTCTACAGAACCAATAACAGCTGATCGCTAAGAGTACCTCCCCGAGAATTCAATGTCTTTTACAAAGATTTATAATTAGTATTTATAGTTTTATGTTATATGTAAAAGTATATGTTATGTTATATACTTTAAAGTGATAATTGGTGGCGTTTGTGAATATTATTATACTATATAAGATTACTTGAATAGTTTAGCTGGATTATATTGCTTTTGTTTATGGGGGAGTAAGGGTTTACCTCAAATTTCTTTAACAATTTCACGGGTTACGATTGCTGAAATTGAAAGTGCAATGATTCTATCTTCAGGGTTCAGGGTTTCTTCCAGCGTGTAATTCTAACGCCTCCCTCTCTACTCTTTACTGACATTGGAAAAATGCTTAACCCTGAACATCAGATCACAGACCTCGAAGCTAAGTTTTATATAATAAAGAAATTTCACTAAGATTGGAGTTTTTCATTTGCCAAAAAATTGTTATAATCAATATAGTTTCACTACAGGTCACCCTGTAAGTTTTTTTGTTTTTGTTTTGTTTTAACAAGCAGATCTTGAATAAAGAACATCAATAGAAATATATAATAAGAGTAGTGAACTTTCAGAGTTATTATAGTACTTACACTATTGCACACACACACACACACACACACACACACACGCACGCACGCACGCACGCACGCACGCACACAAGTTTTAAATAGTTATAAAATTTAACGTGGGATCAAAATCATTAATAATAATTATTAATATACANTAGCATAACTGCTCGGAAAGCAGGAGACCCGAGTTTGAGTCCTGGCTGAGGTAGTAAGATTTTTTATTCTATTCCCTTGCATTTCTTGAATAAAATTAACGTGGGATTAAATACTACAACTAATGTCTGTAATTAATAAAATAAATATAGGAGAAAAACGAGAGTCTAACAAATAGCCGACAATGTTAGCTCCTTCGACTATAAGACGGTATATTCGTCTTGCTCGGGGGTTTAGACTCGGAGTAAAGTGTGGGGAGTAGAATAGATTATCTAGCTAGCCTCGGTGATGTAATGGCCAGTATACTTGCCCTGAAAGCAGGTGACCCGGGTTCAAGTTTCGCTGAGGTAGTAAGATCTTTTTTTTTCTAATTCCCTTGAATTTCTTGTATATACATACAAGGTTTAGAAAGAACAATAACTAAAGAAAGCTTTTTTTTCCCCCTCGGCAACATAGAGTATCCCACCTAAACTCTTCTTTGTTTTTCAAACTCGTAATGAAAATTTAATTTCTTTGTGATGTTGATTTTATCTTCCTTTATAATATAACTAGTTTATACATTATGTATATGTGTGTGTGTGTGTGTGAAACGGTTTAGTAGTAATATTCAAACTAAAAAAAAAATTCTTATTTTTATTTATTTGAAAAAAAAAAATATTGAATTCATTTTACTAAACTTATTTTATTTCATTTTTTTTTTCATTGAAAGATTTTAGTATTTATAAACAAAAATAAATTAGTTTTAGTAATACATAAGTTAATTACTGATAAATAGTTGATGAAAAAGTAATTTTAGTGAGTAATGCAGCTTACAGTTGTCCTTGAAGCACATTTCTAAAAATGTGAGAAGTTGCAGTAATCTTTATAAGAAGTATAAAACTTAATCTTCCATTGTTTACTCGTTCCGGCTCCAGGCATATATTCAACGCATGGGAAATCTGTTCTCGTTATGAAATCTTGTTAACGCCTCCCTCCTCCTCCCACCTTCTTTCTCTGATTTAAATAGCCCCTACTAAACAGTCCTGCCCTGGGGGCCTACGCAAACTTGATATATCTCATTAGTGCTTAGTAGGCAGAACAAATCATTTTACATGGAGGGGTATATGATGAAGTAAGCAATTGCCATTCGTTTTTTCCGTATTTCTTAGTCATGACGCTTTGATTATAATTTTTTAATGGTGGAAAGCAAGCCAAGGTGGTAAAGATTGTGAAGTAGATAGACTGAATAAAAAAGTTACCGAGTCTAAGTAAGCTTTTGTGACTTTTGTGATTTTTGTGATTTTCACAACAATGCAACTTTTGTTAAGTCACATCAAGTTATTTTACACCACTACAGCAATCCTCAACTCTAAAATGACTAAATTAGAATTATTTTTAACAAAAAATAAATTTAAACAATTTTAAATATCATTATAAACTAACTAGTAAAATTACTTGATAAATTATATGCTTACAGTTTATATATAAATAATAATAAAATTTCCGTCACGCTTAAGATACTTAATATATACAGGTTCACCACGTTACATCAATAATGAAAAGAATTAAGTGTAATTATAGAATAGTACTTTGACGACTTAAGTTGGGTCGAAAGGTAAAGACGGGAAGCGCTCACCCACCGTAGTTACATTCGTAAATTTAATCCCTAATAAGTGTTTTTAATAAAAATGTTATACAATTTAATTTTATACCTATGAAGTTCTTTAAAGATTTTTGTAACTAAAATAAGAACGGAGATAGTATGATTTTAAATATTGGCTTCCCCCTTAATCTCTCCTTTTTCTCATCATATTGTAATCAAAAATGAAAATTTGTAAGAATGTACAATGAATTGACCGATTTTGGTTCCAATATTTTAAGAATAAGAGGACTCCCCCAATACTCGAAATTAAAACCTTAAAAGTATTTTTAAATATGTGTTTCTTTGAAAAGTATTTTACAGAATATAGTTTTTAATTATTAATTATTGTTATCATTTGCGCCATTTCTGTTCAACATATTTATTCATAACGAAGATATCATTATTTAAATTTTTGGTTTCTTTCTAAAGCTCCCCTCCGTTTTGACAGATTTCAGCTATTACCCAACTTAGATAATAATTATTAAAAAGAGTATTTCAGCTTCTTGGTTAAGATTTGTTGAAATTTTTCATAAGCTCCCACAGCGCGATTAGCTTTCTTTTGCTTCGTTAAAAACACTGCTTCTAATTTGACAACAGTTCATTTTTTTTAATAGATAGTTTATATCCTATTTTGGCATACATTTTTTGACAATGTTTTTAATACAACATTTTGTTGAGTTTCGTAGCACTAAACTAAATGTTACCCAACGAAAAGACTTATTGCAGTCGCAATGACATTTCAAGCAATACCCTACTGTTTATCTTCAAATTTCGTTTATTAAATTCAGCCTTGCGTTTTACATTTAGGAGTGACATGCTGAATTTCAACAACAAGCCTGGACATGCAGTCTCACACACACACACACACAGGGCAGGGAACAAATTTAATTTAGGGCATAAAGCGTCAGGATTGGCAATCCTAAATGGATTCCCGCGGTATTTGACTTTAACTACTTTAGATTCCTATATCTGTGATAAACTAACAAGATCATAAAATTTTATTTATATGTAACTTAATGTTACAACTAATATCCGTTACGTAAGGCCTAGTGATAACCCTGTACCTTGTGAGACTCCATGAAACATTGGCTAATTGTTGAATGTATAAAGGGTCAAGTGGAAACCGTTTACCGTAACTTACTAAAATATTCTCCAAGTCTTGGAGCAACTGGTCATCGGTGACGTATTTCCATGCCTCCCACTGCCTGGCATTAATCTTGCTAGTCGAAACTCCGTATCTGAACTTCACCTAAATCAAGCCGGAACTCTCTGCCACAGTTATACTAATTATGACTTTTATCGGTGTTTCTTTTAGCTGGTGATTATTACTAAATTAGAAAAACATTCTTTAAAAAAAATCAAGGATCATATTAAATTTGATTATTTTATAGCTGCCTACAATAATAATGTATAGAAAATAATGAAACAAAAACGGAAACAAGTTTTGGTAAATATTGGGTTGTTTTTGAAAGTAGTTGAATAGTTGTTTTGCTGGGAAGATTTTCTATATTTTCTGGAATAGCTAGCAAAGTTTGGTGATAGCGCTGGCTCTTTGAATAGCTGGTATAGAGACTTGATGCAAGTACTCCCTATTTAAGCGTGTAAGTCTCCTCTCCCACTAAATGGTGGATGGAGCTTAATCTGTTACAATACTGAGGAATTTGATTTTTCGGAAACTTTTCCATTCCTAAGCATTGGTTAATACGCTCACTGAACTTAAAATGAACAAGGTAAAATAATTAGGCGAATAAGAAAGTTGGTGAGATAAGATCTACTGATAAATGGCTAAATTCTCCTTCCTGTCTTGTGCCTCTTAAGGTTTGTTGGGAGAAAGACTGATCACCCTCATCATTCACCCTACTTAGTGTCATTTCTGAGTGTGAGGAGACTGGTATAGATAACTGAGGTCTGGCCAAAGATCATTATTGCCAATACAGTGTGCGTGCGTGCGTGTGTGTGTGTGTGTGGGGGTGTGTGTGTGTGTGTGTGTGCGCGCGCGTGCGTGTGTGTGTGCGCGCTTGCGTGTGTGTGTGCGCGCGTGCATGTGTGTGTGTGTGTGTGTGTGTGTGTGTGTGTGTGTGTGTGTGTGTGTGTGTGTGTGTGTGTGTGTGTGTGTGTGTGTGTGTGTGTGTGTGTGTGTGTGTGTGTGTGTGTGTGTGTGTGTGTGTGTGTGTGTGTGTGTGTGTGTGTGTGTGTGTGTGTGTGTGTGTGTGTGTGTGTGTGTGTGTGTGTGTGTGTGTGTGTGTGTGTGTGTGTGTGTGTGTGTGTGTGTGTGTGTGTGTGTGTGTGTGTGTGTGTGTGTGTGTGTGTGTGTGTGTGTGTGTGTGTGNTTCAAAGCATGATTTACTTAATTGCCCTACATTTAATTTTTTTTCTCAATTTTTCGCTGATTTTATCTTATTTTATAATATGAAAATATTTTTCCCCTCATGAATTGACTACTTTAAATATTAAAAATGTGAAATTAAGTAAATCATGCTTTGAATTCTCACTTTAAAATTTATTCAATGTTGTGGGATCATATTTAATTTTTTTTTGTTTTTGGATATGTTTTGTAAATCAAGTAAAAAATTGGAAAAATTTATTTTCTCGTTTGGCTTTGTGTTGTATTTCATCAAAAAGGTTTTTATTATTATTATGTGTTCACGGTTTTTTCTCAGATCTCTTTGATTTTGTTCAATTTTTGGTAATTAAAAATTTATTTTTTTCTTGCATTATTTGATAAAGAATCTTTCAGAGTCTGTTAGTTCATGGAACGTTAATTTTCATTGATCTATTACACTGGGGAACACATTTTTGTTGAGTTAGATCTGACACTGTTTTTTCACTAATTCTTGGTGTCTGTATCTGAGAATAACCTCAAATTTTGTCTGTGACGTCAACTTTTTAAACTACTGAATATTCTCAGAAATCATAAAAATCATGCATTGAAAAGAACATATAGTAAAAGCGCATTAAATATACAGTTTACAAAATATTTAATGTAAGTTAAATCGAGTTCATACATATAAAAGTGTTTAATTAATGAACAGTACTTAAAAATAAAAATAAAAATTTGCGTTTGTAACTTTTTCTGGAGTGTTTAGTTTGTGTACATTCGCGCTTGATGCTCCAACAATAGTCAGGTACCATATATATGTCCCATCTACCTTGATACCTTGCATCCATGACCCTCAAATCTTGATGGTCATCCTGCTCATCACTCACTGCACCAAGATTGTCCGGGAAATTAGCAAGGTGGCTGGGTAAGAAATGCAATTTAATGCTCATGTTGCAATCTAGCTTTTGGAAGCTTTCCAAGAGTTGCTGAACTTCGTAGTAATTCAATGCTCGTGTATTTCCAAGAAAGTCTTAAACAATGTTTTTGAATGCCATATCCGTATTCCCTTTTTTCTTAATAGGAAATTCAATGAAAACTGGCATGGGGCCTTGGCAGCCATAAGAGAACGTTTCAGTTCAAACACACTATGTAGTTCTGTACACTTCCGTAACGAAATACTAAATACTGCTTACCGACACACAACGTCTCAGTTCAAACACACCATGTAGTTCTGTACACTTCCGTAACGAAATACTAAATACTGCTTACCGACACACAACGTTTCACCACAGTATAACAGACGTAACTAAACAGGCAGGTCTAGACTAGTATGCGCCCCACTCACATAGAAACCGAACGTGGAAAACAGCTAAAAAAATATAACTCAAGAAAAATCTAGTTTCAAATTATTCCCCCAGTGTTATCTATCGTTATATTTTACCCTAATAGCCTATTGTTCACTTGTGAAATATTTTAGAAAGTTTTCTGAATTGTTTTATGTAATTACGTAGTGTTAATTAATTTTGATTTTCGGTTGATGCATATTTTGTACATATCCAGCCTAACATGACCTAATCTAACATCCTAATATGGTTATAAATTTGACACATTGGTAAATCTGTATCTGCATGGAGCTCCCTGTGAGCAATACTTGATGTTCAGATGACGATGGCGATGGATACCCCTTCGGATACCCCGGGAGACGACAGTAGTACATCTCAGATAGGAATAGACTTGGAGATGAGCCAGCCGACGAGGCCCTGCTTGTCGACAGTGGGACATGCCCCGCTCCGCCAATATTGCCCACCTGATTTATATGTGGAGTCAACCCTTGGCCCTCCCCGACCTGCCTGAAATACCTAGCTGCGGGTTCGCCCTAAGTTGCGGGACTGCTTTGGACAGATCTCTGCGACCGGACGAAAATCCAAACTTGAATTATCACAACAACAAAAAAAAAAAAAAAAATATGTACCTATTTTGCGATCCACTGAGGTTAAATAACCATACCTATTCAAAATTGAATATAGTTATTTCATATAATTACGAATATTATGATTAATCCACTTTTTGAATATTTATTCCTGGGTACAATACATTGTTATATGTCCTCATCATGACACCGGCAGGCATATCACTGTGACTGATGGTGATACCTAATATTAGATGTGAAAACCGAAAATTTTATTAGACTATTTTCCCTCTTTTCTTTATATAATAATTTTTTTATTTTCCCTCTTTCTTTATTTTTGTTGTTGTAAACTTTCTACATTTGCGTATAAATATTTGGTAACAATATTGTATTATGTTGCACAGAAATGCTTCTAGTATACTCGGGGGGTGCATTTCGGTTTGTTGCTGATCCTAGCGTCGGGTATGGTTATCGCTCAATGGAACATAAAATTAGATGAAGGTTATACTTCCAATTTCCAGATTGCCAAGAACCACGATCGAATTGGCAGGACTTGATGTATGGAGCCTAGTTTTAATTCCGTCGTACATGAAGTATCAGAATAAAAATAAAATCATTTTACTTCTTGAAGTTTTTTGTTTACTTATATTATATCAGAAAAAATTGTATATTTCCCCAGCAAAATTGCAAAGTTATGTTCGTTTAATCACTATTTTGCAAGAAATCGGAAAATCAAATTTTACTGGAGTTCTTCATATAATCCAATTATAAGCTTGAAATGTTTTTATGCATATTGATTTGCACAGAATGCCTTCTAATCACACAAGTGTATCTCTTATTTATGCGGCATATGAGAACATTTTTTCTCTGAAATTTCGTTTATTCATGTCCCACGTTAATGACTCCTCTTATAAATCTAGACTAAATTTTGTTAGTAATATTTAATGACATTCTATTTTGTACAGATATGAAAACTTTTACTATTTATCTCTAGTTAAAGACTTTTGCAATTTTAAAGAGAGCGTATTAAAACGAGCAAATTCAAATTTTAAAATGTTATAAAATATTCAAATATTTAATGTACATTATTGTTTTCAACAATTACATTTACACTAAAATTTCGTTCAAAATGTTCTGTCATGAACTACTGATTTTTTGCAGTTTAATTGCCTATTTATAATTGGAGAGAAGTAATGTATTTCTATATTGTATATATTATACAAAATATAGAAATATATTAGGGGAAATTAGGGGCACCTTTATTTTTATGTATGCTTTTTTATCTAATATGCTATATTAGAAATTTAGCATGCTAATATATGAATATAGAACATAATTCATAGCAATATTTGAGCTCGGTAATTGTTTATTTTTGTTTAATTTCCGAACAGATTCCCAGCTCAGTAATCGATTATGCATTTCAAACTGCCCATTTACTCGGTTCCTGGTTCCTGGTTAAGGTTAATACTTCCGACATCCAGATTGCCTAGGGCCTCGTTCCAGTTGGCAGGGCTTGATATATGGGGCCTAATGATTGTTCCGAGATGTACGGGTTTAGGAAGTGGTTAGCTGCAGCAAGAATTGATATGCCGTAAGAGATTGTTACTTGTCTGTCTCTGTTCGGGCGGAAGGTATCTGGAGTCAATGTAGATGGATGAGTCTTACCATCCGAAGGCTATTATTATTATCTCTATCAATATTTTATAACCAAGTGGTGACCGATAAATTTGGCACCCGAAATTAATTTTGGTTAGGATTAGAGCGTTATGTATTTTCAGCATCATAATAATGCCGCCCCTACCACATTTATGGTTAAAGATAATTTTTAATAGTCTTATAATTTAATCGCATTTCTTAACAGTGTGGTTTATGTGATTTTTCGGAGTGATCCATAACAGTTTATTGAAATTTTTAGCTATTTTTAAAAGTTATTATACATCCATTCGGTAATATTTGGATCGTATGGCTTGCAAAGCTGGCAGAAGTGTTAAGCGACCGTCTCATCGGTGCCCTCGAACAGCAGCTGCCCTACTGACTCCTAGTAATTAAATCTATTGCAGATTGGATTTATTTTGTTTTCTCTTCCTGACCAAAATGAGCGAAGTGCACTCAACGGCATATAGGGATCTAAATGCCACAGGTGTTCCATCGGCTATGTGGTTGAACGAAATCAAGATAAGTGTGCTGCTGGACTCGACATTTGAAGAATTCCGTTTACGGAAGAAAACGTATTAATAATTCTGAAAAAACAACTAGGGAGATAGAATTTTAGAAAAATTGTATGTCGGTCTATTTGATCTAGTGTAGGTTTGGAATGCTGTTTACTGGAATTGTAAAGTTTTTGGAAAATGTTGTCTCTAAATCCTATCATTCACTTGCACTTCAAACAACATTGCCGTGATGTGCTTTCTTTTGGTGATTGCATTCTTTATGTACACCAACTGATCCAGGGTTGGATGGCCTTCTCTTAATTCGGCCTGTTTGGAGCAATATTTTGTATCTAGGACATTTGTATTACGATAATTGGCCGACTAATAGATCCTCTACCGAATAGCACCCAGTAACTATCTAAAGCTCTGCGATAAAGTATTGACCAGTATTTCATGGCTCTTCTGTGTTTTTATTAGGTTTTAGTAAAGGGATCAGGATCTATCTTTTCTGACAATTAGGATACAGACCTTTTCGCGTCAGGAAAGCGCATGCTCTTCGTGCATTGGCTGATGCGAGACAATAGTTTACGATATATTAGGTGATTTTAGTTGGGGTTCGGTCAAGTTAGATTTAAAAAAAAATACAAATTTAAAAAATGTATTTTTTTAAAAGATTATCTGCCAACGTTTTGGCTTACATTGTAAGCCATCTTCAGGGCTGTAGAAATACAATGTCACGCGAATAAAATAATAATTGACAATAATATAATAGAGAATAACAATAATGTAATGTGATATCAAAAGTATGAATGTAGAAAGCTATGTAAGAGAATTTAAAAAGATTTTGAAAAACAATTTGAAAAAAAAAAACAATTTGAAAAAACATGCAAACAACAACTTATTGAAAAATAATTGAATAACATTAAAACAGTAATTTGCCACACCTACCTATCATGAAGATGAGAGAGGACGTCCTGTCCCTAAGTTCACATTTCCATGACTAAAGTATAAATTTTCCTTATACACAATGTGAGAGGTAGAAAGGTGGGGGGAGAAGGTAAGAGGCGGAAGGTACAAAGGGAAAGCGGCCTGTTTCAAGAGAGGGCAATAAAAAGGACAAAGGAAAAAAATGAAGGGTATTATTGGGAATAGGTAACTTTGGAACGGGGAAAATGTTTGACAGGTTTATTGAGAAGGAGGGCTGATGGTTTTAGAATGTTGAAAATGTTAGAATAAGTTGAGGAAATTTGTTCTATGTCCGTTCTGTGGTTAACTGGATAGTGTTGTAAGTTAATGTAAACGGTTTCAGACAAAAGACGTTTGTGTTCATAGGGTTAATTGGAAAGAATGGTTATGCTCTCGAAGTAAAATGTGTATTCTTCATGAAAAACATGTTTAGTGAGTGCAGTTTTTATTAGTTTATTCTTTATTTCATTTTTATGGTTATTGATTCTATGGGAAATAGGGTTTTTTGTTTGTCCAATGTAAGAACCACGCCTCTTACCTCCCCCCCCCCCACCTTTCTATCTCCCACGGTGTGTATTTGGAAAATTGATACTTCCCCGTAGTCATGGAAATGTGAACTTAGGGACAGGACGTCCTCTCTCGTCTTCATGATAGGTAGGTGTGGCAAATTACTGTTTTAATGTTATTGAATTATTTTTCAATAAGTTGTCTGAATGTTTTTTTCAAATTGTTTTTTAAATTCTCTTATGTAGCTTTCTACATCCATACTTTTGATATTACATTACATTATTGTTATTCTCTATTACATTATTGTCAATTATTATTGTATTCTCATGACATTGTATTTCTACAGCCCTGAAGATGGCTTACAATGTATGCCGAAACGTTGGCAGATAATCTTTTAAAAAAAATACATTTTTTAAATTTTTATTTTTTTTGGATCTACCTTGAAACGAACCCCAACTAAAATCATCTAATAATAATATCTACGATCAAAAAAACTCTCCTTTTGACTATACGCTATAGCATCTCAAACTGTAGCTGAGTTGGTATTGCTTTACCAAGCTCTTTTAAATTTATCCCTAGAGAAGTCTTCATAGTGGAAAATTTATAGTGGCCATACCTATAGTTTATCTAACAAGTAGCGCATGGCTAATAGGGTGGCTTCAATTCAGAATAAATCTGGTTTAATTCAAATACCGTAACTTATTAGTTATCCTAATAATTTTAGGAATCTCTTTTCCGTGAAATTTGCCTAAGAACGTTCCATGTCATTTAATTCCCACACTTATATATCTTTTATTAATAAACTTATTGATATAAACTTATAATTAAAAATTACTAATCCGTGTTGTTACATTGCTCTGAAATAAATTTTATGCCCACTCTAGAGAAAAAAGTTTTTATTCTATAACCACTCGCTCTATAAGGAACTTTCTTTTTATATTTAAAAGTTATATGGAAAATTTCATTAAAAAATAAGTAGTCCGTTATAGGCCGTAAGATTAAAATGAACGATACAGGTAAAACCACACTCTTATTTGTTCGATATATCTGTGTAATTTCTATAATATTTCTTTTATTAATATGAAAATCAGAGTTAAGTTTTATTTTCAAACTAAATTTTACGCCAGATATACCATAAAAATGTTTTTCACTCACATTTGACACTTCAGATAAACCCAACTCCTATTGGTCCGATTATACCCTAATAAATGGCAACATATTAATAATAAATGACAACACGAATCTGTTACAATGTTCTGATATTGAATAAATTAGATAAAAATTTCAATTTCTGTTTCAAAGAAAAAAAAATGCCTGCCTAATTATATGATTGTTACATAAACCTAGTTCTTTAAAAAAAAAAAAAAAAAACTAAAAAGTTTCAACACTATCAAGGGTTATTTAATTTTTTTTAAAAACATTATATTGGAAATGAATAATTCAATTAATTCTACACACACTCACACACATATATATGAATAAATATATTAATTAGAGTGCAAGTAGTGTTTGAATATTTTTTTTTGTGAGTGAGTTAGCCTCTTTTCAACCACTCTGGATGATGGAGGGAGGGAGTATTTACAGGTAGTCACCCCATAATAACAACCATGGATCAGAACATACCTTTATATATAGATAGAATGTTGTCCTGGGCGGGATTTGAATCCACAACCTCAGGATTGCGAGACTCCTAAGCAACCCTGGTGCCCTTTGTTTGAATTATCATAACTTTAGTTACTCAATAATATAAAATCTTTTAAGCTTGACTTTTTATGTCTTCTTTATGACCCTTTATATTATCTTTGCCCCCATCAATGATGTTCACCGCAATAAACAAAGCCTTAAATATTGAATTACCATTATCAAAAACATTTCTGTATTTACCGACTCTTTATTTGCTCTTTTAGCTTTACAAAGCCCTTTCACCAACCAACATCTAACAATAGACACTTTAATTGCAATAGATCACCTAAACGAGAAAGGTAGAAAAGTGACACATAAATGGATACCAAAAAAAGCGTTAAAAGATGGTTAAATGTACTCAAAAGTCATTTTGAATGAAGTAAAGGCGCTTGTTAAAATATTAGTACTTAATAAGTGGGAACTAGAGACAAGTTACGCGAGATAAAATCTACTCCGAGGGTATGGTCCAGTTCCATGTCAACTGACCCTAAGAGAGAAGTGGTATTAGCCAGACTAAGAATAGGACACACAAGACTTATTCATGGCTATATAAAGGCAAAGGATAACCCATCCATTTATGAAGTCTGTAGACATCTTGTTACCATCAAACATATATTCACAGAGTGCCTAAAATATAAAGAAACAAGGAAGAAATGTAACTTAAATGTTACTCTAGACGAAATTCTATTGGATGACGATAAAGTCATTGACTCTGTAATGAACTCTCTGAAAGAGGGCAGGCTATTAAATCTTATCTAGATGCATTTCCAGCGTTACGTTCCTTTTCTATTCTCTCTCGATTTTTTTTTCTTATAAATTTCATAGTTTCCTAGTTCAAAGAAATTACTATCTACATCCACATAATAACTATTCGCATTAACAATACATTACACATCTCCCTGGCGTTAAAGACCGAATGTTGACACACCATTAAAAAAAAAAAAATTCGTTATGGAAAGAATATACCACCTATTCTGTAAAATAGAATTTAACTCTTCAAGAATAGTGGAATTTAGAAAAAAAAAAGAAAAAAAAAAAAAAGAAAGAAATTTAACGCTATTATTAGTTGGCTTTCGGATGTATCATACACAGGTTGATTAAACTTTTCTATCGTCTTTTCTATTATAAATTTAGTCAACCCTGAACAGATAATATATCTTAAAAAATTCAATATAATTTGATACCTGAGGATTGCTGGTAAGGTGTGATAATTTTATGGCACTTTTGACAGGAGGTTCCTCATATTTGCCAAAGATATAGTTTAAAATAGAAAAAATAAAAATAAATGCATATGTTGAAGATATAAACTGAACTGGTATAGAAGTTGAAGCTTTGAAATAACATTATGAATCTTTCTTTTTTATCTAAGACATTGTTATGCTAATACAGCTGGAACTAATAACATGTCATGTCTAGACTCTCCATGTTTTGCGAAGATAATATTATTGAGTTTATATTTCATCTGGATGTAGAAATACTCTTACCTCTACTTATATGGGGGTTGAGCACGCTTGCATCTTTGTAGCTCCTGCATGTCTGAAAATGGCTTTTAAGGAAGACTGCCAGACTGACATCATTCCTTCTTAACTTCTGTAGTCCTGTCTGCCGGGAAATTATTTGTTCAGAAGAGATAATTTTTTACTTCTCCACTGTTTATTTAACTCCAAATCTGATGAGGTAAATAGACTATGGTATTTGGGTTTAAAGCAAAAAATGTAATATGTATCACATCCCTTACCCCAATTCTAATACAAAATATATTATTCCCTTACATTTCTTCTTCAACAAAACCATTTTAATTAATTAAAATAGTTTGAATACTAACTCTACTTTTGAAATATTTTGTGCTTTTAAGTTAATTATTTTAAAAAGGAATTGGATTATAAGTGAATTGTATTAGTGAATGAATGTTAGCTACTGAGGTTGTTCTCATGATAGATGTTTTGAAATTGCTTTCGACTTTTTTTTTTCTATTTTACCTAGTAGAAAGCAAAAGTTTTTGTCAAAATGTTGTGTTTTCTAAAAATGCTTAAGTCTTAAGTCGGTTAAAAATGTAAAAGTTGGGGGTGCCAGGGTAGCTCGGGGGATCTGTTCGGATCTCGCAAACCTTACGTTGGTGGTTCAAATCCCACCTAGGTCAATCTTTTATTAATAATTTAAAACCTGTCCTGAGCCACGGATTTATAGAATGGGGTGGCAACGTGTAAAGATAGCCCCTCTCACCATGACTAAACATTTGAATGGGAGTCTAACACTTAAAAAAGTTTGTAACTGAGCAACATAGGACCAATAAGGTTAAATGGGTGTACTTGAAATGTGAAATGCGATTAAAATATTTTTATTGGTGCAACGTGAGCAATATTTTGTTTACAGGAGTGAAACTCAAAATTTGTTGCGCGATAAAAGAAAAATTTTAAGAATTACTCAGCGAAATTGAATAATTAAGAGTGGAGTTCTATAAGATTTACAAATGTTTATGTTGTTATTAGGTATGATACTGAGTAATTCGCTTACTTTATGCAGTTCTTGCTTGACAGGTTCTTTAAAAATTATGTCACTGTGTGGTTCGTTTAAAACTTTCGTTTAAAACGTTTAAAATTTCACTGGCCTTAACAAACGTTAGAATCCAGGCAAGAAGTTAAAATTAAAATCATCAATAATTCCATAGTTTATATTCATGGAAACAGTCCGATCCAAATTTAATATTAGGAAGAAAAACTAATCGGGCTTCAATATAACTTCTTTCGATAAATGTTTCTTGAGAATACGATTTCACGTGGCAATAATTTAACTTCTTTAAGGTAAACATTTGGGGAAAATTTCGCTACAATCTTTAGTAACATTTTTTCTAATGCTATAGAAATAAATAGAATGACATGTTATTCGGGTATTCCTTATTCGCACGAAAATTACTACTATATTTTACTTATTTTAATTAAATTATTAATTACAGATATCATGATGGAGAGATTATATGCGTATCACTTATTATTGAGCCCTTGTATTTTATTATAAGGATCGCATAACCTTTTTGTAATCTCTAAACGAATATTAAAGACACATAATTATTTTATTTGTGAATCAAAGTAGAACCCAAGGTTTGGGTTAATTTTGGTAATATTAAATGATATTTTATTTGTTTCTTCAATATTTTTACTTAAAAACTAAGATTAACATCTTAAGTATTTTTATGAATATCTAGGTAAATTTAATCTGTTATAGACTGGATAACTTCTCTTAATTACAAAATTACCTATTTTTATAAGTCTAGTAATACAACAAACATTAATATTTTATGAAATATTTATTATAGAATATCCATTTTATAATAAATTATTTTAGTGACTTAATTAGTTAAGTATTTTTTCAATTTATTTTAAAATGTTTCCGATCCTACGAAGTGTTCAGGTGAAATTTAAAATAAGGTTTATATCAACGAGACTTACCCATCTACTTTAGATGAGGATGCCAGCTGTGAGGGAACTTTTTTTAGTGGCTGAATAAAAGGGAAGTTAGTATCCAATCAGATTCCACTTGAGAAACAAAGTAGGCTTGCGTTGAAACTTTAAGATCTCCCATTTTACAGTTACAAATGGACAGTGATCGAAAGGAATGAATTTTACAATGTAGTCTTGACAACCTCAGTTTAAATTGAAATTAAAACAAGAAACTTCTGCATTTAAAATATGCGCGTTTAGGCAAAGGATTTTGGGCGTCAAATCAATCATATGTTTATAGCAAAGGTGAGGGATAGAGAGGTTTCTTAAAGGAGGAATCCAATGCAAGGCAATTAGTTAACATATTTCAATCCAAATAAATCTGCGCGTGCTTATGTATGTGTCTGTTAACTCTCTATAGGCTAAAGTTTCCCTTAATGAAATTTAATATGTAATCTTTAAATACAAAACGAAAGGCTATGTTAATTATTGAGAAAAATAAGACCAATAAGAATAGGGGGATTACACGCAATCTCAAGTTTAAGTAAAAAACAATTTAAAGGGTTATTATCGCTACCAATGAATATAGAACTATCATACCTTCTATTCTCCGTCTTCATTGGTTTCTGCAAACCATCTTCTGTTGGCGAGCACTTTCGGACATTGTCTATCTTCTTGGCCGAATACAAGTGTTCACTGTCACTGTCTGTATTCAACTCAATGCGTTGATTCATTCAATCTGTTGAATGGACAGTGACAGTGAACACATGTATTCGGCCACGAAGATGGACAATGTCCGAAAGCGCTCGCCAACAAAAGATAGTTTTCAGAAACCAATTAAGACGTATAATAGAAGGTATGATAGTAAAAAACAATTTGCTATTGCGAGTGTGATACATTAAACTTTCGCAGTGGCAATAGCGTAACCAATGAAGTCCTACTGAAGGGCGATTATGCTAGTTGAAAAAACGTTCATTTGAAACAATTAATGAGAGGGAATAGAATTAAAAATCTAACTGTCCCAGCCAGGAAAAAATTGTGGGATAAAAAACCACAACCAAATAAAATATTTATAAACGTTCATTTGCTATTGCGAGTGTGATATACTAGTATTGTTTCCAGTAATGATTTTCAATCCAGGTTTTATTACTTATAAAAGACATATTTAAAGAGTAGTACAGCGAAATTGTACAAATAGAAGTTGGAGTTCAATGAACTGCAAAACTGAGGGATTCGCTTAGTTTACGCAGTTTTTGCGTCACCTAAACTAAAGGTTTGCCCGTGGGATCTGGTCCGGCAGAAGAGGGGTTTGTTTGGAAATCCCAATTGAAGTGCCAGCCAGCTGTTATGAAAGGTGAGGTGCTCTGCAACGAGATCTGCAGTCTGGAATGTAGATAAGGAGGAAGAGAGTAAATTTTTTAAAAATGCAATTGAAAAATAAGATTTGCGAAAATTTCATTTTTTGAAATGAGCCTAGTTCAGAAACTTTAGGAGAAACTAAATATTTTCTACCTACTAAAAGTAATTGAATGATTTTAATAAATAATGATTCTCATAAATATTCATTTTGCTTTTTTGGTTTCTATTTTTGTTTAATCTCTAAGGACCAATGGCAGAGTCAACGCAAATATCTTGAAAGGAAACAATTACCATTTAGAGACTGAGGAAGTAGAATTAATTGAGGAGTAAACCGCTTACGTAAGCACAATATGGCTAGCGAACTTACCGGCAGTCTTCGTCGTACAATAACCTACTCTAAGGTTTTCGTTTCCCGATGTCTTTGCTTGACTGACCATACAATAGAGGATCGCGTAACCCTCTGTTAGCTTATTTCCCAGCCTTCACGAATTATATTACAAGCGATCTACCTGTTTATAATTCATCTCTCTCAGATTGGGAGGGGGGGGGGGGGATTAGCCTGTCCCGTTTAGAGCAATATTGTTGATTATTGTTCAATCACTCACTTCCCTTGTGACCCTTGTCACTCACTTCCCTCTTAACCTCTTAAACATTCATGTTCAGATTTAGGTGTTTTTATGTCACACATATGGAGGCTTTAGGTTTAAAAAATCGTACGATAGTGACAGAACAGCAGACGTTCCCACTCATCCTCTTTACAAATACCTCTTTGCAGATCACAAAGCGATCCTCTCCACTCATCCTGATTCGAAAACTGCTTTCAACATTTAACAAAACCACCTTGATGCTATTCAGAAATGGTGAAGCAAATACGGAATTAAAATAAATGCGTACAGGTAAATGTTCAGCTATGAAAAATTCTCCTAATAATGTTACATACAATAACATCCCTTACCTCTGTCAAATTCAGTCCGTGGGTTCTACCTTGACTCACGACTAAACTGGAGTGAACATACACCTATAAATAGGCCCGCAAAGCTCACAATAGAAAACAAAATGACAATCTACAAGACCAATCTGGACCTACATACGGTGTAGGACTGTGGGATGCCGCTAAGCCTTCCAATATCCAACGAATGCAATCCTTTCAATTCTAAGTCCTAATAAAAATTGCGAATGCTCCTTATTATGTGTCCAACTCTACTCTTTATTTCGAATTTAATATCCCTTTCTCCAAGATCTCTTTTTTTCAAGGAAATCAATCTCTTTACTTTGACTTATGTGAATTTCATATCAAGATACCGTTACGTGAATTAGAAATATCTTTTAAAAGTTTTAATGTTTTATTTTGTTAAATCTTGGTTTTTTGCAAATATAAGGAAAAACACATATTGTGAAAATATGTAAGAATATAAATAGGAGAGTTATTTTAACAGCCATATTTCCCCTCTCTAGTCATTCATCCTTAGCAAACATACCTTTTTCATTATTGGTTTTTGATAAAATTAATCTTTCTTTCTATTTCTGTCCTTAATTATAAAAACATTCAGCACATGTTATGAACATTTTAAATTGTAATATTTACATAAAAGGTGCATACAAAACCACAACACATGCATGAAAAATGTAAAACATTTTAATATATTAGTAAAATTTCTTGATGGGCTCAAATTCCCATTTAAGAGCATAGATTCCCTTGCATCAAGGATAACGATAATCGTAATAGATGACCGATCACAAGAGCAATACTAATGTCAGAACATCCGCCTCCTTCCTTGCCATATTTCAGTGTGATATCTCGTCATGCATATACCCAAATGGGACCAGATAAAGTCCATGTTTCTTCTAGGTGTCGCGTGCTTCACGACTCTTAGTCTGCTCCATGTGTACTCCAGCTAAGTCTTATCAGCAAGGTCACTCAATCTCGGCTCGTTGCAATTCCCAGATGGATTTCCTTATATCGAAGATGGATGTAATGTCTTCTTCATTAATGGGATGCTTTCCATATTACATGATGTATAGACACACCCACGCTGTTGATTACATACAATTTTTTGATAATACCATTTCATTACTTGGGCATTCATTGGCTATCGAGTTTTTTCATCAAGTCATGTACAAATAGCTTAACGCTGCCGAGAATCGAGCTTTGAACTCGAATTTAGGTACCTAATTTTATTTTTTAGGTTAATAAGAAAGGGAAGGTTAGTTCACTGGAAGATTGAAAAAACAATCGTATATTTTTATATATGTATTTATCCCCACTATGTTCTAAGCTCCCATGGCACTGAACAGGTTTTCATTACTCTATGAATCCTTGCCCAGGGCGGGTAGGCTAAGAATACCCTTTCTCGACTAAACCGGCGCCCCAAATTCGTTATTTAAGCTCCAGTTATATAATAAACCCTAATGTCTTCATTAATGTAAAAATGTATAAAACAAAATTGATGTAAAATTTACTTTATTACATTTATGTCTAATAGAATTTAAAATTATGTATACTAAGAATGATAATTAAATATTTAATTTCAAGGTTTTGACGGGAGCTCAACTTTTTAAAATACAGAAACCAAATACGGTATTTATGGTTGTCAATACACATCCTTGATATATTTCAGTTTTTGATTAAATAAATGAGGTAAAGGGGGAAGGGTATATTAAAGAAAAACCATAATTTATATCTTCATCGTTATTTGAGTCACGAAAAATGTATAAAATAAATTTATTCCAACGTTTGTGCTTTATAAAACGTCTACGACAAACTCATTTTGAGAAAGAAATTTATAAATATTACGATAGGTGAGCGCCTTCCCATTCTACTTGCACGGCCAGTTTAGAACACAAAATGGTGGACATACCTTTTACTCTCATTGTTCTCTACAGATTTTACCTGGATTTCAGCAATTATTTCCATCTTTCCATCAATTTATTTATTCTGATCTTTAATAAAAAATGATAATCTGCTTAGATAGGTCACAAAACTGTTTAATATGCAGTTTTCTAGTATTCATTATCTTTAAATAATTTTTTTACGAATAACATATAGTAAATGCAATATTTAAGAATTTCATTTCTCTGGTTAAGTGGATGCTATTCTTTTCAAAATATAGAAACCCAAATTCAGTAATTAGGTTTTTTATAGTAAAATGTTGAGAGTTAAAATGTTATAGTAAATGTTGAGAGAATTTTTTTTTTGCTTAACTTTTTGGATGGTTAAAAGAAAGAGAATTGAATATATATATATATGTCTGTAAGCAATGGAGAGACTACCATTTTAAAATTATAAAAATAAATGCCATATTTAAGCTTTATTTAGAAAATTATTGAATGAATTCGGGGAGATTTAGAAAGTGACCAAAATTTAAAATCTTTTAAAACTTCTTTACTATTATGTAAATGTTATGAAAAAATGTATAATGTGTTTAAGATAATGTAACATTTATGTCATATATTGTTTTTTTGGACAATGCATTTTAAGGAAGACATAATGTAATTTCGTGTGTTGGGCGAGCCCTCTTATTTTTAAAATAAGAACCGAATTAGGTATTTAGACTTATCATAGTAAAATGTAAAATAATTTCTTGTTTGATGTTGTCACAATGATCGCTAGTTACTATATGAATTTCAATCAAATAAATAAGCTAGCTGAGTTTTTTTTAGTTATAGATTAGAATGCTTTTGTTTTAAATAGATTTACCACTCCTGTGACAAATTTCCTAGGCTAAAACCCACACACAATGCACAGTTTTCTTTCTTTCTGTGCTTCTGCTTGGATTGCCAAAAAGGACTTATGGTGAACTTCTGGGGACACACAGCCTTAATGTATCTCTCATGGTATATTTATTATTGGATAGAAAAAATTCAAGCTGACCAGATACGTGGGCAGACCACAAACCTTCTATAAGGTATCGTGAGAAACGAAAATACACTTCTTTCACATGCTGTTCTCCATAAATCTATATTGCTTGAAGTAAGACAGCTATCTTATTAAAATTAATAATTGTATAATTAAGATTTAAGAGAAATTGAGAGGGCGTTAGTGAAATATTTTAAACTAATTAACAGTTAAATTACGAACAAATAAAATTATGAAGTACTGTGTTCTCAATCGCTTTAGATATACATAATCATAACATTACAAAATACTTCAATAAAAACGAGAGGGCCTATGATTAGCCTTAGGAATTATCTAAAACTTCAAATAAGTTACTCAATTTTCTCGATTACGTTCTGTTTTTCTTAAAATGCGTTTTCTTGAAGAAAAAAAAATGTACAGCATAAATGTTATTATATTAGAACATTCGTCTGTCTCATAGAGATATTTGTTTCATGGACCCACTTGGACCCAAATAAATAAAGCGGTCCTCCCTTTATTAAATTAGCAATATATAATTAACAATTTAGTTTTATATTACAGTAATATTAATGTTTTTATAGATCAGATTAATTTTTTATTAGATTTTGTTTTGCGATTCGTTCGGTTTAGTCTATGCTTATTATCATCACTTATAGTATGGAAATTAGTTTATGTCTACATAAGGTTATTCGACATTGAATCGCCATAAACCCAACAGCCAGAATACAGCTTTATTGAACAATATATTAAGGGGGAAATTTCCCCCACCAGAGTTATTATAGTAGTCCTAGATATTTAACGCTTATTGAAAGATTACATTTAATGGTTTTGTATTCATCATCATGATGGATGGTTTACTTCCAAGTAAGATATAAAGAAAAAGCTTCAACATTTATTATTGAAATGAAGCAATACATTTAAATTTGCAGTATTGTTTACGATATGGTTCAGGCCGTATATGGCATTACCAACCATGGATTATTAACATAAAGATGTTACGTCATCAGTGTTTCATCATCTTCTATTGTTAAAGCATTAAAGCATTTATAAAAAAAAAAAAATAATAAAATAAAAACTGTGATAATAATTAAGGACCAAATGATAAACACATTATTTATTACTTTATTTTTATTTTGTCTAAGGAAATTCTCTAATAGAAATTGGTTTATCACGAATGATATTATAGTTTAATTACAGACAGTTTCAAATCGAATATTTCCTATTCAGAATTGGTCTCTTTTAAATGCACCTCTAGAAGGTAAATAATCTAACGGGTTATTATCACTACCAATGAATATAGAACTANTAAAACTAAGTCTTTATTTTATAGAAGATTGAATAATTATATTTTCTTTAATTCTTTCATAAAAAAATAACTAACATATTATTAAATTATGTACATAGTAAGAAAAAAACCCATAATAATATAAGTAGCTTTGTCGTAAGCAACCTATACCGTAACATTAATTTATATTGCTTTAAATAAAAAACGTAATAGGCCCCGCAAGGGTTGAAGTGCAATAAAGTCTAAAATCCTTGTGTAGTGTATAAAACTACAGTAATTAAATTCTATCTATGATAGAAACATAGACATAATGATCGCAACTGATGTAGCATATCAATTATATTGAAATTAAATTTTGTTAAGAATTATAAAAAAATGAAAACTAAAGTTAAGCTGTGTTTGCTTAGGCTCAGAGATCTATCTATGCCAAATAGAAGGAATCGAAATAAATAGGGATCAATGATCAATAAGTTTATTGTGATCGTATAAAAATAATCCTGAGATATTACTAGCCATAAAATATATTAATTGAATCTTAATATGCCTACTACTGTGTCAAAAAAAGGAAAACAAAAAACTTGAATGAGTTAAACCTTAGTATATCCGGCACCCGTAACCCACTCTTGGTTGACTATGTCAATACATAATGGGTCTTGGGTCACTAGTGCAATACATAATGCAATTTTTTTGTTTTTTTTTTAATTTTAAAAACTTTTGCAAAAATCCAGAGAAGAGATCCCCTGGCTTGGCATTGAAAATATTTTACGGGCAGATCACTAAAAAAGTAAACTATGTTTGATTCACATTATAAAATAAATAACTGTTTCGATACTGGATATACTAGGGTTTATTAAATTGAACCTCTTTGGCTAGTTATCAGTTCCTAAAAAATACAGGTGAACTAAAATACTAAAGCCATAGTCAAAAGGCTACATCAATAATCAAAATACCATGATTAAATCATAGACATAAGCAAAGATAAAACCCAAATCTGTGCACTATAAGAGAGCTTCAGTGTTTGTTATAAGTGGAACTAAAGACATTCAACTTATAACATACACTTAATTTGAAAAAAAATAGCACTTGATGAGCAATTTACAAGTGTTTACAAATACCCGGTTATTGGTAAAAAGCAAATAAAGATTAAAAGAAAAATAAATTTATATCTTGTAAGTTTTTCTTTGGGCCTTGGAATTCTCTTTACTATTTAGAGAAATATCTTCAGGACAACTTGAGAATATAAAATATGAAATTCTAAAAGATTATGAAAAGAGGTTAGTCAGGGAATTAGTATTGGGAGCTAAAGAATTAAACTGATTTGTAAATTAAAAATTTTTTTTTTGTACCAACGTTTCCGCCTAAGTTTCAAGACTTCACGAGAGCAAAAGAGTGATTGGAAGAAAGGGACTCCTACTACACGGAAACTGAATCATAATTAGCGATAAAAGATTTCTCATAGCTAGACTCAAACCCGTAGAATGGATTTCTTTGGTTAAGCCGGCGCCCTAAAAATATATCTATTTGTACACGAGAGTGTGTTTTAATATACCACTCTTTGATTCTATTATATAAAAATGTTACTGTTTTCTTAAATGTTTGGACAAGATTTATCTCTTTGTTAAATGAAATAAGAGTTGCCATTAATTTGAAGTGTTTACATTCTCGACCTACTGATCTTCCAGCAGTTTGCTCTTAGTGGATTTATGACCAGCTGTAGCTGTAACGTGTTACTAGAACAGACTAGTGATTTGTTTATATCCTGTCATCCTCCAACAAGGCCGTGTCTCTCAACGCTCGAAAATAGCCTTTCGCCAGGTGAAAAATAACCTCAAGGGAAACGCACTGGGGCATAATAGCTGAAACGGAACGATTCTAGGTGAGTTTCCCTGTATTTTGGACTGGTTCCAGGATCCTCAAGGGTCTGTTCAAAGCCCCACCATCAGGGAGAGCAGTCCCTCCTGATAACTCTTCATAAGTGGCCGTGGCATATTCCCAAAATGCCAGTCTAACGTCAGCTAGGTCTGAGGCGTGGCGTTGCCGGTGTACCAGTCGTGGTCCGGTGTCGGAGAGTGTCGTATGTCTGACTGATGTGAGTTTTCTTTTTTCTCTCTCTGACATGGGAGTGACTTATTCTGTGTATTTCTTGGCTTTTTCAGAAGCTGGCCGAGATTCCGGCAGATCTAGGAGCAGGTTTCAGAGATTCCTTACTGCAGGTTAGTATGTTTTTATTACTTTATTTGTTTTGTGTTATTTAGAGGTAAATATATTTATTTTGACGATATAGGATCCACATGGGAAAAAGATAAAGTAAAAAATAACTCCTGTCAAAACACTTGTTGTATTGTATTTTCATCCTTTAGTATTTATTCTTCTGAAAAAAACTTGGAACAATAATACATGAATACAAATTGGCTTCTTACTTTTCTATTATTTATAGAATTTCCCTTTCTCTCTTGTGCACAAACAAAGACACACCACCACGTTAAGTTTGAGGGCTTCTCGTGGTTCAGTTTATTAGTCCTTCCTCACTCAACCTAATATTATTTCCTTAATATAAGTTAGTAAAATGAAATTTCAAAAATGTTTTCCTTGTTTATACCTCGTTTTCTGTACTATTTATATTTCTCTATGTTTTTCTATTGTTATTTATACGTAATTCGTTTCAAATATTGTTACTCATAATGTCTGAAAGCTTTATTCTATAATACTAAGCAATAATAAAATATAAAAAAAATTAGGCGCCAAAAACTATAGTGTTTAAGTTACTTTTTATTATAATTTAAAAATTGTTTAGTATCGAAGTTAAAGTCAGCATATTAAAAAATGAAATAGAAATAGCCCAAAAATTTACAATTTGTGTGTGCCTTTGTCCAATTTAAATGAAATTGGGATCTAAAGAGTAAAGACGATGTTTATAACCTCGTTTATAACCTTCCCTTAGTTGATGAAGTATATATATATATATATA
>KZ807255.1:281578-292051 GCA_000696205.2 Oncopeltus fasciatus
TATATATATATATATAGCTTCACATTTTACATTTTAATATTTATAATCTTAAGGGTTCATAATATAATACTTCACAAATTAAGGCATTTTTCCTCGGTTTGATATAAAAATAGAACATTTTGGGGCTATTCAGGCTAGTGTTTGTCCATCCATTGTAAAAACATGTTACAAGTTTTGGAAATAATGAAAATTTAGCAAGACAATTGAGAGAATTTGAATCATTGAATGTCCCAAAAATGTAGAATAAGTACGTGAAAAGTTGTTGTATATCTAGACTGGAAATTATTCATTATACTTTTCAACAGTTATTAATTTATTTATGATTATTTTTTTTTCATCTTTTTTATTCATGATAAACTACAAAATGTATTGTATCTGCGTTTCTCTTATACATTCATTTTCTTCTTCTTTTTTTAAAAGCTTTTGTTCTTCTTTCTAAAGAGGCGCAGAGTATACTGAATAAAGCTTATTTATTTATTTAACCTACCTTTCAACCACTTAGTGAGGGGGTATCTGTAGGATACAATCCTATTCTAAACCTCCATTACTCTGGAGGAATTTGTATTAATCGATAAGTTGCCTAGGATAGTATTTGGCTGAGAAAAGTTTATCTTGATTTTCGTAACTATGTTCGTATCTCTAAATTATATAATACTTTTAATGTAATAATATATCGACCCATGTGCTACGTTTGTATTACATTAAAATATATATAGTTAATAATGAATTTGATTAAAGGAATTTAATATTAAAATTGGGTACATATATTAAAACTAATTATTTTTATCATTTAATTTACTGTTTCAGTCTGGAACAAAATGAGTGAGTAGTACAGCGAAATTGTACAAATAGAAGTTGGAGTTCAATGAACTGCAAAACTGAGGGATTCGCTTAGTTTACGCAGTTTTTGCGTCACCTAAACTAAAGGTTTGCCCGTGGGATCTGGTCCGGCAGAAGAGGGGTTTGTTTGGAAATCCCAATTAANAATTTGATTAAAGGAATTTAATATTAAAATTGGGTACATATATTAAAACTAATTATTTTTATCATTTAATTTACTGTTTCAGTCTGGAACAAAATGAGTGGAAGTATGGTTTCTGAGGATCAGGAATATCCAGAATTCGTTGACCGTGAGTACATGTTTCTAAACGCTAAATTAATGAAGATTTTCTAGAATAAGTCCTTAGGCCCCAGAGAAATAAGAGAAAAAGAGCTAAAAACAGCGAATATTTATAAGTGTTTTTAGAAGCATTATGAAACTATAGAAAAAAATCAAGTATTTAAATGACCTATTATTCGTATATATAAGTGTAAGGCACAATGGTGGATTCTTCCTTTACGTTTGAGGACGATATAACTCAAATAATTTCTCGGGCTCAAGACTACGATATTCATAAACTGTCTCATTACAATTAGCAGGCAAGTCACCAATAGTCCCAGATGTGCTTTTTGGAATTTGGTAGCTTTTGATATCGTCAGTGTACAGGGGACGTATAGTTTTATAATTCTATACTAATGTGTTTGCTTGGATATCGAGTGTTCAATGTGTTTCTGGATCGCAAATGATTCAATAAAGGAACACAGAAATATAAATCTATGCATTTATAAATTAATATTTACTGATTCTATGTCTATCATTCAGTAGTTGTTTTCTTAAAATTAATGAACAAATTGTATGCCAATATATATTTATTTAGAGACATTTAAGAGAGAAAATTATTTTTTCAATTTCCATGTATACACTTATTAAACTGACGGTTATAGACAAAAATATAGTGGCCTAATTCAAATTTATTGTAATAATAGTCATGAATAAACCGTAGACACTTCGATACATAAAACAATTCTTATTATATTAGATTCACTTAATTAAAAACAAATCATTTACTACACTTAAACAAGAGGTTGGAGTTATATTTCAATTTGACATACACTGGAAATGTGAAATGTGTATCGTTCATCTTCTAATGAATTTTGTTTTTCTTTTTCAAATCAATACCATCGCTAGGACTTTAATAAGTGAGAATAATGAAATCTGGATCTGTCTGATTTAAAAAAAAAAAAAATTTTAAAGTTTCTTATCTGAAAAATAAATCTGCGATAGTTGGCAATTTACTCCCCTATGGAATGAGAAAGTGAAGAAGAAAGAGACCAATCTAGTTCCTGGGATGGAATTGTTAATTTGAAAAGTGAGGGTAAGAATGGGGCTTGGCAGACCATCAGTAAAGCCCTGTTTTTAGCACCGAAGGGAAATGTTCTAATGGGACTTAATTCTCGAAGAAGTAAACGCTGGTATTACGTCATTGCACTGTTGATTTGGAAATTTACTCTAGAGAAAGTCTACTACTACTTTCTTCAATAAATTAGAACAAAATATGTAAACATGCTGGTTTATCTTCTGCATAAAATATTAAGTAATTGTGTTATCTTTTAGTAAAGGTAAATAAGAGCTTTTATCTTCTTTCGTTTGGCTATAGGATAAAATTTAAAATTTTTCAAGTCACATTTTTTATTAAAAATTTAATTTAAGCTTAATTTTAACTTAAAGTTTCAGTTATTCTTATTTTTTAAATTTTTTTTTGCCACCTAACACTTGATTTGAATACGGGGTACGGATTGCGCTATGCCTTATGTTTTGAATTCCAGAGTTCAATAGCCGCATATAAGCCGCTTGGCCACCAAGGAATCGATTAATATGTCCCAAGGTGGCGCACCTGCAAGCACCTGCAAAGCCTCCGTGGACACTGTCCGGTAAGCCTTGGTAACCCTTATCAACGCAGATCTCTGGAGTTTCAGCAGGCTCTTTCTGTGTCCTGCGTGGAGAGACCCTCCCCATGCTGCTCCTGCGTATAAGATCGTGCCAACGATGCAAGCTTTGTAAATCGTGGCGTTGTGCCGAAAGGCGAGTCCCCAAGTATCGGGCGAAAGCCTCGCGAGCATCAAAACCAGACGAATCATCCTATCGCTCAACCTCGTAATGTGGGGGCCTGTACCCAAGGTTGGCGAAAAGGATATGCCCAGGTAAACTATCTCCTCCGGTAATTCGATAAGGTGACCATTCAGGAGTACTCGGGGCGGGTCTGACATCAAAGCTACCCTTTTTTACCGCCGCGACTATCTTGGTCTCTGATAGAGTCATTTTATTCACCTCACAATAGGTCTGTGCAAGGTCAGTCATCTCTTGGGCGTTGAGAAGCAACTCCCTTCTCGACCGTGGCCGCCAAGTCATCCACCGCCGCAATGCGCCAATAGCCGCATGTTCATCCTGACAAAGCGCAAGTAGATTTTTTCTTTCTGTGCTTCTATTACTAATGCTCCAGCTGATGTTAACTGGTCGTAGTGCGTTAAATAGCTAGGCAGTCTACACACTTCACTAGTGCATCCCAGGTCAATAATAAACGCAGTGAAATATGCGTTCCCTTCCTAGAACTCTCTGCCTGTTATGGGATATACTGCCAGAGTGTTCTGGTCAGAGAGTAACTTCATACATAAGATTTACTTAGATATGAAGTTACTTTTAAAGATATTATACAGTCAATATATTTTTTATACTTCTGTGAAACTTTGAGCCTTAGATTTCATATTTATTTTTAAATAACGTTTTCTTCCAAATAGCGTACTATTTCAATTTTAAGATCGCAAGTAACCATAATTACTTTTTTAAAATGAAGTTCGTAGCTTTTGATCTTCTGAACTTATGAAAAATAGAAAGGGTTCATAGTGAGCTGATAAGAAAATTTATGTCATTCAATACTTCCTAAATAACTTAAAAAAATAATAAAAATAAATTCCTATGAAGTAAAAATTGTTGTATCATTTTATAAAAATTATTATAGAGTAGTCTAAGTGGTTAGTTTCATCAGTGAATATATAATTACTAAACCAAAATGAATCCTTCTTCACTGACCGTATTTCACGTCCTGCTCGGCCCGAAGATGGTTCCCAATTTTAGGTAAAAATGAAAGATATAGCGCTAGAATATTCTGGCGAATATTGAAAAATATATAAAAAATTAAAATTTCCCAATACAAAAAAAAAAAAAATATANTATATATATAATACAAGTTTAAGTTTCTTTTAATACCTGTTCAAGTAACTTTTTAGCCTTTTGAAAGCATGATTTTCCTTCCACAAATTATTGACATGTGCTATTTTGAAGATTTTATTTGTTTTCCGTCTCGTAAAAATTATTTTAAAGGTATATAAAATAGGGAAGAATTTTACATTTGACAATATTTTGTGTATATTGTAGAAAGGTTGAGAAATTCTGAGAGTGATTCACTTTTTGCTGCCCAATTTTTATAAATAACACAAAATATTTTGATTTTGATAATTTTATCCCAAGCAGTGTTATAATTTACTTCATCCACTAATAGGTATTTTTCATTCTTAGAAGAATATTGTTAGCTTGTTATTGCACAATACTGTGTCCTGTCTTAATCCAGAAACTATTTTGGACAGTATCCAGAAATATTTATGGACGGATCGCTAGGCGGCTCTTTTAGGTGAAATTGGTTTTTTTGTGTGACTCAACAAGATTACATTTAAATATTTATAATTATTAGTTTCATAATTATATAAATAAACACACATACACATATATATAAATAATTCCAAATAAGTAATTGAGACGTAAGTAAAAGCTTGGTTCTCAGTTACTGCACTTACTAGCGAAATTTCTCAGTTCCATAGTTAATAATATTTGCATTTTTCATGTAAAGTAAAAACCTGTGCCGATGTTGCACTAAAATCTTTATTTTTCAAAATACTAATACAGCTATTGATAAGGTCTAAAGTACTAATTTTTATCAATCCATATTTGAAAATTCACTAAGTCAGTAACAGCTATAAAACTAAGTAATCCGAAGTTTTTTGTTGAGAAATTTATTTTTTGAAGTCTTAAATGTTGATGCCTTTTAAGTTTTTATTATTGTCTACTAATTTTTTTTTTACATCGCAAATTATATTAACAGTATTATTTTTACATTTTTCAAGAAGAATAATTAGATATTTTAAAATACATTTTAGTTTTTAAATAGTGAGCAATTTTTCTCAAGATAAACTTTCTTGTTCCGTTCAATACTTGTTGATTATAATGATTGGAATAACATTTTTTTAACAAGTTTTTGTACTTTATTTCTCTTGAACTGACATACTCTGTATATCAATTTTGTCGTATAATTAGGCTTGTGCTCTTGAACTGTCGTGAAAATAATCAAAAGTTTCATACCCACTTAAAAGTTTTGGGCCCTCTTATTTCTTTCGTATATTCAATTTAACGTGCATTTTTTTTTTGGCTAGCCTGGGATAGGGGCTTACCCACAATTTGAAGTTTTTATTCGTAAAATTGGAGATACGTGGTTGACCGTCAAATATTAAAAGGAGGGTTTAGTCGGAGATTCGGTCTTGGAATTTGTAGAAATAGAGTAAATTTGTAAAACAGAAATGTCTTTATTGTTACCAACGTTTGTACCTAAATTTTAGGCCTTCTTCACGGCTGAATTACAAAAGAAACATACAAAAAATATATAAAAACAAGTCTATATATTATAGTAAGTATGTAAAAGAATAAAAAATAAAGTGTGTGTAACTAACAATATAAATATATGAATTATTAACACTAAATACTGGACATATATAAGAAAAAGGATCAATTTTTACAACAATTTGAATGTGTACTTACCTACGGGGATGAAGGAGGGAGAAAGTCTCCTGCTCTTGGATAACTAAAACATGAGTAGTATTTTATGAAATATTTAGGAGTGGGGTTGGGGAGGGATGGTCGGTAAGGGGAAAATTATGATATAGGGTCTATCTGACAGAGGGAAAGACGGAGCTTGTCTTTGAGGAATTAGATAGCTTGAGGTTATTGGTAACGTTAAATTCTAAAATGTTAAGATGTGGTTTTTGGTAATCTTTGTTTTAGGCTATAATAAATATTGCTATAAGTAGAAGAAATGTAATCTTTTTCGCTAATAGGGTTTTGTTATAATGTGTATTGTGTATGTGTGTGGACTCGGCTAAAAGCAGTTTTTCATGGTTAGATTCAGTCGCCAGAAGTGTGAATTTGTCAAAGTCGAATGTGTGTCTGTCGGTAATAGTTTTCAAAAGAGCAGTGGTGTTCTTAATTTTTTAATATCGTACTGATGGAAGCTTATTCTCTTTTTTTAATAGAGTTTTTCTTCGTTCTATTTGAGTGGCACAAGGGATTTTATAAATTTAACTTGTCACCACTTATCACGTTATATTTGTCGGTGAGGGGGATATGGTTATTTTAATTTGTGTATAAATTTTTGAGATTATTGTTGTTGGAAAAGCTTATAAGTTGTTTGGGGTATGTATTATATTCTTGCTTTTATTTATTTTATTTTTTTTTTGATAAAGCAAAAATATAGAACGAAACATGGGAATGTCATTGTACCACAATCGTAGGGGAGGGGGCTAGGAGTGATGGAAGATATTCTTTTTTATTTATTTATTATTATAACATATATTGACAAGTTTATATATTTTGTTTGAATATTTCTTTTTTTATTCAGCCACGAAGAAGGCCTAAAATTTTGGGAGAATCTTTGGTAACACTATAAACCTTTTTTGCTTACAATTTAGTTTTCATTTCTTCAAAGCCCAAGACTGAAAACATGACTAATCCCTTCTTATTTTTTATCAATACCCTAAATTGTCTGTACTTTTATTTTTTGCTTTTAGTGTCACCATACGATTTCTACACAATCTCCAGAGCTCTGGTATTATTCCTGTAAATTCTTTTACGTGGCTTTACCATTATAAATATGAGTAGAAATTCGTGTAACTTTCGACATATTTATGATTTAGAGTAATGGAGTGTTTAAAATTTCAGGTGGCTTCATAAAATAAAATAAAATTATCATTTGAGAATTAGTAGGTTTTCAGTTCAGAACGTTTGCCTGTATTTTTTATTTCTGATTGAATACTAAGTAAAAAAAAATACGGTGCTATATTTAGGTACTCAGTTTTATTTCCAACCAGGGTACTTCATTAGAATTATGATATATACTTTGTAATTTCACAAAACCTCCATGAGGCATTTTTTTTTCCTAGTGAACAGTATGGAGAATCAAGTGTAACTTCCGCCCTAGTGAGCACATTTCAGTGATCACTTTTCCCAATTCTCTCCGATATAGAAAAAGAGCATTCGATGGACGTATAATGACCAATTCACGTCTTCATATCGATGTTAGTCTAGAGCTGGTATTTCGATTCTAGTCTCATCAGATTCACTTGACCGTGTATTGGTCTACATATGTCAGAGGCTGACAAACTGCGGTCTATATCATATTTCAAAAACAACTACCATTCTCCCATTCTTTGATTCTCTTTCCTCTTTGAACTTCTGGGTCTCTGGCCTGGTGTCTCTAGAGACCATCATTAGTTTCAACCTCTTTCAAATGAGTTCTTTCGTACAGATTTACAAGTTCCCTGGAACATTTTCTAAGCGAAGTTCTTCAACCAGTTTTGAAGCTCTGAGCGATTTTTTTAATGAACTATTTTTCGAAATTTTTATACAAATTAAAACGTGCTATTAGTAGGGTTCGAAGTTTGGCGTAATTCATTAATTAAAAAAAACAAAAACATTACTGCATACTTGAAGACAGCTTACTCCGGTTGGTAGCGTAGCGTAATGTTCAGCCGGTTAGTTGTGAAATTAAATCTTCATTTGTCTGTAGCCTATTCCCTGATTAGGTATTTGTTAATAAATTAATAAAGTTAGTGATTAACGTCACTACTGCCATATTTGACTTGGTGAAAAATCTCAAAAAGTCAGACTATATATAGTCAATGTTTGGCGATATAAGTTTTTAATTTTGCTTACGAATTATTGTGATTAAAAAAATTGTATTACTCAGTACTAGCTTTTTTATTTTTTTGAAGTTATTTTAAAATATTCAGCCTTTCATTGTCAATGTTATATTAATCCGAGTGGATCGGATTACTTCTGCCAAAAATAAATGTGTAAGAGCAATGGCATATGAAATTGGCTATAAAAATTAGACTATATTAGTCTATAAATATACAAAGATGACTGTAATGAAACTAGGTTGATATATACGACAAAATAAAACAGTAAAATCTCTACGCAGGCTACGCTGTGCAATATGTAGAGTCTACTCTGAAGAGAAGGCATAAACTAGTTAGAGAACGAATGAAGAATTCATATTCCCTTAGAAACTCCGACGACCTTTCATCCTAGAGGCTGAGTAACTCAAAGGAAAATGTTCACATTCCGCCTAGAAATATTTACAACTTCCTAGCAGATGAATTTAAATGATAAAATTGCTCCATAACTTTTGAAGGAGCTTAATAACTGTAAGAATAATGGAGTTGAAAATAAAACAACTTTGGAACTTAATTTCATTTTGGAGGAAAAATTCCAAAACGACAGATGGCTTTTAATTCCAAATTTTGTATTATCTGGGGCATGAAATTCTTGACTTTTACATTTTTGCTTCCTTTGTAGGTGAGATATGTTATTATATAGTTTTCTTGTTGTGTGTGTGCCTTAGAACATATATATNTGTGTGTGTGTGTGTGTGTGTGTGTGTGTGTGTGTGTGTGTGTGTGTGTGTGTGTGTGTGTGTGTGTGTGTGTGTGTGTGTGTGTGTGTGTGTGTGTGTGTGTGTGTGTGTGTGTGTGTGTGTGTGTGTGTGTGTGTGTGTGTGTGTGTGTGTGTGTGTGTGTGTGTGTGTGTGTGTGTGTGTGTGTGTGTGTGTGTGTGTGTGTGTGTGTGTGTGTGTGTGTGTGTGTGTGTGTGTGTGTGTGTGTGTGTGTGTGTGTGTGTGTGTGTGTGTGTGTGTGTGTGTGTGTGTGTGTGTGTGTGTGTGTGTGTGTGTGTGTGTGTGTGTGTGTGTGTGTGTGTGTGTGTGTGTGTGTGTGTGTGTGTGTGTGTGTGTCTTCGCAGCTGTTTAAATAAAGAAATACTTATACGAAGATGAGTTACCGTATATAACTGTTGCGAAAAATTTATAGAACGTTAAAGTTGTTTATAATTATTTTATTACAATAAGTTTAAAAATAAATTACATCCGGTATTGATTTCGTTACAACTCAAGGTTTCTAACAATGAACGCTAAGAGAAAACAATTTCTTATTGGTAAATAACTACTAAAATATTATAGGTTTATATAAATATTTAAGGAGATTGATTTATCTATTTAATTTTTTATGTTTCGTTTCAGCTTCATTGTGCTATTTCGGATGCTCTTACAAGTACATACTAACCCTTACTGCTTTCCAAATTTACACATTTACGACCCTCAATTTGAGATTTATATTAAAATGCTATATTGTAAGTAATGTTTTAACGTAAATAGTTTTAGATTATAGAACTTTCTCATAGTTTGTAGAAATTATATTTAGGATCCAGGCAAACGCCCAGTCCTAATTTTGAAGTTAGCTATTTAGTTTCTAATTAATTTATTTTATGAATAAACAAATATTTATTGAGTTTTAGTGCACTATAAAAATAGGCATTGGGACACTCTATACACTCAGGGCGTCTAAAAACAATTCATAACCACCCTTGATAATTTATCCATAGTAATACGCCATTACTATCATTATAAACTATCTTTTCACTATGCGTTTGAAAACTACATACCAAATGTCAATATGAAGAACACTGAATGATGCTTCTAGACTGTTAAATTAAAAAATTAGGCTCACGTTAACCTCTATTCATATTTTTTTTTTGTGTAAAAACTCAAAACTTTTGAGATCTTTCTTTTATAAAAAAAATTATACATTGCGTTTTGTAGCTCAGAACCTTCAGTTCGTCAACAAACACAACTTTTCTTCTCGCATTTAGTAATGATAATCACATATCGAAAAGTAAAAACTACAGTCCACAGTATGTTGACAAACACATTTAGGTGTATATAATTACATTGATTGTAGGTGGTGATTAAAATGATCACTTTCAGTATCTTCGGAGAAACTATATAAAAAAAATTTCGAAAAAACTGTCAATAGTAGAAAGGAATTCACTAATACCCCAATAGCATATATATTTTTATGAATAGCAAAAGAAAACTAATATTCCAAGGGACATTGAACAGATTTATTGTTATTTATTGTGTACACACACACACACACACACATATATATATATATATATATATATATATATAGCTTCATCGCTTTCTTATTATGGTTCGATATGCAAATTTTAATAGATTCCGCAGCGGTAGGTAATAGCTTTTCTCGAACAAATAAGCTGGGAAAGAAGCACTTGAGAGAACCAGGTCAAGCACGGCTGCTATAGTCGGGGAAAATGTGTGTTTTAAACTTTCCATATCATCATCAACCACATGTCACTTGTTTTAATTTTATTTAACATTTATTTCAAATATTATTTCAGAAATAAGAAATGAGAGGTATCCTAATACAATTGTTAGGTTGGTACTAGGCACACTATTAGAATGATATATATATATA